>JAQIFY010005447.1:0-11026 GCA_028533085.1 Varecia variegata | reverse complement strand
TTAGGGGGTCACCGCATGTCCGAGTGATGTGAAAATGTCCAATTGGCATGACGGTGGCACAGTGCAGGTGCAGGGCCTGGAGAGCCCTGTGGCACCAGCCATCAAACCTGTCGTAGCTGCACTGTGGGCAGGTCTTGGGGTCTGGTGGAAGAGGTCACTCAGGGGTTGGGGCTCTGGCGCTTTACCCGGGCACATAGAATTTTCAGGAGTGGACAGCTAATGCGTCCAGGTCAGTGACTTTGGCTCAATTTTAGCCTTGGGACAGAGCATCCCACTGCTCAGGGCAGGGTGAGCTGAAGCAGTCTCACAGGAACAAGGAAGACAGTGGCAGCCAGGGATGCCTTCTACCTGCTGTGGGGAAGAGGTGGGACAGGATCCGGGTGTGCATCCGGTTGGTGCCACCATAAGGAAGGGACCTGCCCAACGTGCTGTGTGCTTTGCCCTTCAGCATGGACCCACAACTGCAGGTGGATTTCCACACTGGGACTACTGACAGGTCAGACATCGCCTTCCACTTCCGAGTGTACTTCGGTCACTTCGTGGTGATGAACAGCCGTGAGGATGGGGGCTGGAGGTGTGAGGTGCGGTCCTCCCACATGCCCTTCGTAGACGGCAGAGCATTTGACCTGCGCATCCTGGTGCTGCACAATGAGTACCAGGTGAGTGTCCCCAGGAACGTCCCACGCCTCCTCCGTGGGCTCTCAGAGGAGGATGCAGCTCCCCCTGGCCCGGCCCCGAGCATCTCTCGGGGTCCATCTCCCATAACTACTCCTGCCCCAGGCTTTTGGTCACAGAGAACACCCTGCTGGTACTGCCATTCTCAGCTCTTTTCCTAAACCTGACCATAGTCAAGGTCGGGTCACATGCCGTTTCCCCCAAGGTGGAGAATCTCCTCTGTCTTCACCCGTAGCTACCATTTCTGCATATGCTTTTATTTAAATGTTCATGTAGTTAAACGGTTAAAATACGCATATGAATAAAATTATTTTAATCAGCCCCGAATTAAGTCTTTCTCTCACCCCTGAACCCCAATCCTCCACCCAGAACAGCAACTATTACTAGCTTCTCTACTTTCCTTGCACAGATGATCTATGTTTGTGCAAGCAGTCATTTCTTTTTAAACAAATGGTGGCATAAGTTTCTCTATGCATTACACCTTGGGTACTAGAGTTTATTGTTGTCAAAGACTATTCTTAGAGAAATCATCTATCCATGGTGCTGCCTCACTTTGGAGTGATTGCATAGTATTCCAAAAAGATTACCAAAAATTATTGAACTTGACCCTTTTCATGGGCATTTCGGTTGTTATTTTGCTCTCACAAATGATGCTGTATTAGGGTTTCCATACAACCATTTGTTATGATGAACCTCCCAGTATTTATATTGGGAGATAATTTCAAAGAAATGGAATAACTGGTTCAAAAAGTGTGTGCATTTTTAATTTGACAAATTAACACCTAACAGTGACTTTTTCCAAAGCCTCAGCAATAAAGAATATGTTCAAATTTTCTTTTGCAAATGGGTGGGCCGAAAGATTGACATTTTATTAAGATTTAGATGGGGTGGACTTCTTTTTGTATACTTATAAGTGCTTAAAAATATCCTTTTTTTTTTTTTTTGAGACAGAGTCTTGCTTTGTTGCCCGGGCTAGAGTGAGTGCCTTGGTGTCAGCCTAGCTCACAGCAACCTCAAACTCCTGGGCTTAAGCGATCCTACTGCCTGAGCCTCCAGGTAGCTGGGACTACAGGCATGTGCCACCATGCCCAGATAATTTTTTCTATATATATTTTAGTTGGCCAAATAATTTCTTTCTATCTTTAGTAGAGATGGGGTCTCACTCTTGCTCAGGCTGGTCTCGAACTCCTGACCTCGAGCGATCCACCCGCCTCGGCCTCCCAGAGTGCTAGGATTACAGGCGTGAGCCACCGTGCCCAGCCAAAAATATCCTTTTTTTTTTTAAACATCTGTACTATTCTACCTCTTTAAGAACACTCAGGTTTTATTCTCTGCCACCACTAGCCCAAATCTGGGCTACTCAAAAGAGAAAATGGACCATCAGCAGTACATGGCAGTTGCGGTTTGTGGAACTGAAACTTATGCACTCAATGAAGGTGGATGGAGCACTGAGCCTGCAGCGACCTCTGTGTGAGACACAGGGATTCCAGGTTCAGGAGACACAGCCCCTGGCCATCGGGATCTTCCAGGCTAGTGGGAGGCTGAGCAAACATAGACCTTGCAATACTGAGTGGTAGAACCTCACTGGAGGAATCAGAGGAAACACAGAAAACAGAGTAGAGCCACTGTCTGAAACAGTCACAAAAAGTAGTCTATTCAAAGAAGCATGTCTACTGGGTTCTGAAGTGTGATTAGGAGTTTTCTGGGTGGATAAGGTAGATAGGTACAAGCGCAAAGTGGAAAAGAAGGCTGAAAGCTGGTTTGGTGGCATGCTGTGTTTCCAACACATTTTCCCTTTTGTAGGTGGTGGTAAACGGCCAACACTGTTACAGCTTTGCCCATCGACTCCAGCCAGGGGATGTGAGGGTGGTGCAGGTTGACCTCAGTGGATATCTCCTAGAGAGGGAGGGGACCAGACTCTCCCTTGTCAAGGAGTCCCTCTTTCTACATGATCATGGATTCCCAGAGCCTGTCTACAGAATAATCCCTCCTCACCCCTTTCCCAACACTTGGTCATTAAAATGTCACCAAACCACAGGATTTGGTTCTTGTATTAAGGGAAAAAAGGGAAGTGGTCATCACCAAGAGGGACCTGGAGGTTCCATGGGAGGCATCAAGAAACCAAAGAGAGGGCCGAGTGCGGTGGCTCACACCTATATAATCCCAGCACTCTGGGAGGCTGAGGCAGGAGGATCGCTTGAGCCCAGGAGTTCAAGACCAGCCTAAGCAAGAGTGAGACCCTGTTAGGTTGGGACAAGGAGGAAGGGGAACAGATGCTTTGTCGAGGGGGTGTCCACTGGGGAGCAGATGGAACTAGGAGATGCTTTGTCAACTAGAAGGAACAAATTGACCAGAGGAGGCGTCCAAGGACTGAACAGATGTTCGGTCTACCATAGGGGGTGTCCAAAGACTGACCAACCAGAAAGAGGTAGAAAGGCCACAAAGTGGAGATATGAACAAGGCCACAAAAGAGGATCTTTGGAGCACGCGTACAAGTAAGGTAACAGTGTCCTTAAATGAACTACCCGCATTAGCACAGTAAAAATCACACCCACCTGCGCCATGACAGTTTACAAATGCCATGGCAACCCCCGGAACTTGCCTTACAAGGTTAAAAATGGGGAGGGTTCCCAGTTCCAGGAATCCTCCACCCCTTCCAAGAAAAGCCTTCAGTAATATTATAGCACTTCACATGTAGCATAAAAATTTTATAATAGTATGTTTCCATTTCTCACCTCACAGACTTTGTACTAGTGTTGTCATGTATGCTATAAATTTCAAAATATATTATTATTTTTTAAATAACATTTTATTGGTTAACCACAACTTTGATATTATTTTTAATTTGCATATTCAGTTATCTTTTAAAGAGATCTAAATAATAACAAAAATAAATAAATAAATAAATAACAAATAATAACCAAAAAATAAATAAATAATAACAAAAAAATAATAATAACAAAAAAAAATAATAACAACAACAAAAAAAATTTAGCCACAGATCACCATTTCCAGTGCTCTTTATTCCTTTGTATGGTAGGTAGCGTTTTTCTTCTGTCTGGGACTTGCTTTAGCATTTCTGATAATGTAGGTCTCCTGGTGATGCATTCCTTCAGCTTTTGCATATCTGAAAAAGTCATTATTTCAACCTTCATCTTTGAAAGTTATTTTCCGGTGTCTAGAACACGAGGGTGACAGGGTTTTTAGGTTTTTTGTTTTTTCTTCAGTGCTTTTGGCTTGCATTGTTTCCAACAAGAAGCAATGTTGCTGTGATTCTTGTCATTGTCTCTCCATGTGTGATGTTTTTCCCCTCCTCCTGGGGCAATTTTAGTGCTTATTTCATTTCCTCTTTCTCCGGAATCACTGTTCTTTGTTGCCTGATGTCCAAAGTCTTAAAAAGTGTTGCTTCAGATGTTTTTGTCCAGTTTTCCAATTGTTTATACAGGAAAGTAAATCCAGTCTCTGTTGCTCCATTTGGGGCAGAAAAGTATTACTATGCTGGTTGGATTTTAAAGGCAGTGGGGATCTTTTTATTGTTGGAGAATAGGTGCCAGGAAGTCTCTGATCCTGGATAGTAAAAACGTTATTTGGATGGTCTCTTGAAAAGAAGTGCCTAGAAAATGCAACGCTTTGGTAGATAAAGTAGCTGCTGTGATAGAACATTATGAGGTCAAATTATGGCAGCCCCGGAGGTGCACCACTCAGATCCCTGTTCAAGAAAGAAATTTGTTTAGCTGCAAGGATTGCAGCTAGTTGATAGCCAGTGATTGAGCATGGCAGGGGATGCTAGGGCCTGGCCATTTCTGCCCAATGCGGGACCCCTCTAATGGGCAGTCTCTGCTCTGGAGCCCCCCATTGAGTTGTATGAAATTTTTTTCAAATCTGTGTCACTTGTGTGAGGCTCTCCCTGCCCAATCCTGCCTTGTCCTTTCTTTTTCCTCTCTCCTTGGTATTAACTTTAACAAGTCTCTTCCACTCCCGTCTCAGCAACTGCCTCCTGGAGGGCTCAAATGACATAACAGTAAACATGAGATGATCTGTGAGATGATGTGGCTGCTTCTTATGTCATTGAAGCACCACCGAAAAGTAAATAACAGACTCATGGATAAAAATTCTCAGTCAAAGTTCAGGGCATGGTGATTATGGTTAATAATAATGTATTGTATACTTGAAAATTGCAAATAAATAAATGCAAAAATTCTCAGTTCAAGGTATAGGAAGATAATACAATGCAATTTCCACATTTCTGTCCCACAAGCAAGACCTCATCTCTACAAAAAACAAAAAATTAGTTGGGTGTGGTGGTGCACGCCTGCAGCCTTGGGAGGCTGAGGCAGGAGGATCCACTTGAGCCCAAGAGTTAGAGGTTGCAGTGACCTGTGATGACAGCACTGCACTCCAGCCTGGGCAACAGAGTGAGACCCTGTCTCCAAAATTAATTAATTAGTTAATTAATACTTGCCATAGGAAACTCTTTTATTTGTCATCCTTGTATGGTAGATTGTCTCCAAATATAAACTCCTATCATTTCTTCCCTCTCATAAACATGCAGCTACTCCCATCAATAGGGGTAATCTATGTCTTCTCTCCCTAATAGTGTGTGGACCTGTGACATGCTTTAACCACTAGAATGTGGTAGAAAGGAGACATGGTTGCCATTGTCATCCTTGGAATTTCCATACTAACCCACAGGAAACAAACAGCATCAAAAAGGCTAAGGCCGGGCACGGTGGCTCACGCCTGTAATCCTAGCACTCTGGGAGGCCGAGGCGGGCAGATTGTTTGAGCTCAGGAGTTCGAGACCAGCCTGAGCAAGAGCGAGACCCCGTCTCTACTAAAAATACAAAGAAATTATATGGACAGCTAAAAATATATATATAGAAAAATTAGCCGGGCATGGTGGCGCATGCCTGTGGTCCCAGCTACTCGGGAGGCTGAGGCAGTAGGATCGCTTGAGCCCAGGAGTTTGAGGTTGCTGTGAGCTAGGGTGACGCCACGGCACTCACTCTAGCCTGGGCAACAAGTGAGACTCTGTCTCAAAAAAAAAAAAAAAGGCTGGAATCTTGTTTGGGGTTCTGGAATCTTCACTAACTCTCCCCTCCTCACTTCTCTGTATTCTTAGGCTGTTACAGAAGAGGGGGGAAAAAAGAATGAAAAGAAATGAAGCTCATGCAGCAGAAGAATATCACAAACTCTTGGCTAAGCTGGAGCCATGGAGGAGCCCCTTCCCGGTTCCAGAGGCTCTGCTGGTAGGGTCTCAGTCTGTGGGTAGCACTGACAGCTGGAGAACACTGCCAGGGCTCAGGACATGATACCCCAAAGTATGGCACCTTGGCGTGCTGTGACTTTGAACTAAAGGCAATTGGGAGGGCCTCAGAAGGCTCTCTGACCTTCTTCCAGCCTCTTTTCTCTCCCAAATGGGTCACAGAAACTAGAATTCCTCTCCCCAGAGAAAGCCGTAAGACCTAGAAAGACCACTCTCTGACCTCCCCCTCTCCCATGCCCCAAAGGTACACGTGTGGCGGGTGCCCTGCCCTATACTCAGAGGAAAGAAATGCTACACAGGCCAAGAAGGTCAGACAAAAGGTCTCGCATATTTATTACTGAACCAGCTTATGAGTGCAGAGCATATAAACAAAGAGAAAAATCACTTCCCCAGTGAAATGTGTCTGAGTGTCTGGATAGTAATGACATTTTCAGCTTGTTATGGTAAGATGACAGTGACCTTGATACAGCACAAATATGTGTGCTATCTCACGTGCAATTCCTTATAGACCCAGCTTGGTTCTTCTCCAATGTCTCCTCTTGGAGTTGTACCTGATTTTATGACCAGTTTTCATCCAGATCCACTGGGGAATGGGACGATTTTGCTTTTGTTTCTTGGCCAGAAATCGCTTGATCCTGAAAGTCTTGTGAGAAGACATGGTGAGAAATGGAGTCGACCGCACACACCACTATGGCAGAGAAGGGGAGAGAGAGTGAATAAGGACAATTCATTACCATTAGATCCTGCTCTTTTGTCCAATCATGGCTGTCCACAACTATCCTCTTCTTTCAACAGATCTGGCATAAAAATACTGTTTTCCCTGGGTCTTTGGTCTTCATTTCTAAAGGCTCCCACGTCACATAAAACTTTGTTGAGTAAATTTGTTAATGCTTTTCTCTCATTAATCTGTCTTTTGTTATAGTGCCAACCATGACACTAGCTTTCTCCCCTACCAAGGCAAGAAGTTCATCATCAGAGACTATTTCTCCATGTTTTCAGTGGAAGCACTGGGCTTCAGTACAACAATTTGGCCAACAAAACTGCTCACGATTTGACCCGACTTGCATATTTCTTTGGAGTGTCCCAGTTTGTCCAGAGAAAATGAAGAAAGACTGATGCCCAGGGAACCTGCGTCAGGTTGCTGTCTACAGATAAGTGTTGTGAAGTTTCCAGACCAGCTACATAGAAACCAATCCCCGCTTCTTGTGTGTGTCTTTCACCTGCCACTCAAGGTTTTAAAATATTCAGAGGAGAGAACTCATCGCATAGAGACAGGGCTGCCCTGAGCTTCTGTGAACCACCTCTCTACCCACACACCAATCCTCCTGGAGTAGCAGGGTCCTGCCCTCAAGGATACAGGTTTACCTCTTAGAGTTTCTCCCCTGCTAGCCCTGAGCAGAAACACTCACTCCATCAGGCCTCATCTCTTACAAAAAAGAAAATCAGAATGATTTCCAAGCCAATCAGTTCCCAAACATCACACGCTATTAGAGCAGCATCGAATTTTTTAAATTCTCTTTGAGCTCCACTTCCCACAACTCATATGTGGACTCGGGCTAAATTGCATGGATCAATATTCAGGATCACGGGCCACAAGAAGATGAAAATGACATTGAATGTGATACACGTGTGATTTTCTTACCCAATTTTCTTTTTCTCAGCACTTTCTCTTAGGAAAATGGTATTTCAGTGGTCTTGGCCAAGCTGGTTACAGACAGACCTGGATCCCTGCTGGGACACAAAGGGCAGCAGGTCTCTCCCCTCCCTGAGAGCTGTTATTTAGCCACGTTAGGGAACCGGATTTTCCGTAGCTGAGCTCTCAGCGCCTTCTATCTGCTCAGTGTCAGAGCAGCATTTGGAATGTAAATGAGGCAGACTTCCATATTCTTTGTTACATAGGAAATAGAGCAGAATCCTGGGATTTATTTTTTCATTCTCATATGTGGGAGAAAAGGATAGTGCCATAATCTTCATCAGATTGCCGTAGAAGCCCTACAGTTAGCCATACCTTTTAAGAACACAGCAACTGCAGAGCATTAGTCAGCCAGTCGGACCACAGACTGGAAGAGGGGAAGTATTACTAGCAACTTCCACATCACAAAGAGACAAATTTTAAAGTCCAGATGTGTTTCTAGAATTCTTTGTTCCATTGAAATTTCCAAAAATATAATAATTTATATTAGCAGAGAATTAAACACATAGAATCCATTTTACTCCAAAGAACAAGTTTGATGTTTTTGTGAGTGCTCTTAATTTAACACCTTTTCAAATCAACTTATATGAGCTGGCATTTATTCTTCTTCAAGCTGCAGGGGAAAGGGGCTGCTTCTTGTGCTTCTTGCTTCTACCATGCTGAGACTCCTTTTGTTTGTTGACTAGGATGATTTAACTTTTTAGGATAGGGTCTGTTGTTGCATTTTGCTTTTTTCACTAAAAGAAAAGATGAATTGGCCTAAGATGATTTTATTTTAAAATTGGGAATAATGAGCAGGTATTGTGCTTCAATATATATAAGGCATGAATCTCACAACCCACCACCCAAATGTTCACGAAGGAAAGACAGAATGATGCTACAAGAGGGACTCAGATTAGACGTTGGGAAGGACTTCCCAGTGAGGAAATGTAAGAGTTGGGAGGTGAGTGGGGAGGACTAGCCCAACTGAGTGGCCTGCTCAAAGCTCTCTGTGCTGTCAAAGTAGAATAGTTTAAAAGTTAAAAAATATTCTCATGCAAATATAAAGTGAACATGGTTCAAAGATTTATTTAACTCATTTATCAGGGAACCAGCAAGATACTGAAACCGGTTCAAAGAAAATTTGAGGGATTGAGGATATCATAGACTGAATATAGAATGTTAGAGTAACAGTGCTGGGTTGGACACAAAATTGGTTTATATCCTGCAGAGCATTAACACTGTAACCTTTGGGGTTATCTTTTAACTGTACAGAAATAACTTGTATCTTTATCAAACAAAAATCTACAGGTTAACCCGTAACTTACAGAGTCTGGGCCTAATCGGTAGTAAATAGCAAGTCAAACAACATTTCATTGCCCTGGGGCTTTGCTGTTCACTATGTAGCTATTATCCATATGGCAATTTATATTTAAATGAAAATTCAATAAGATTTAATTTTCAGTTTCTCAGTCACACTAGCCACATTGCAAGTGCTGAACAGCCACATGTGTCTAATGGCTACTGTATTGGGTAACACAGAAAACATTTCTATCATCACAGAAAGTTCTATTGTACAGCGTTGCCCTAGAAAGCTAAATAACCCTTCAGTGGTCTGTTAGAGACTGCTCCAGCATGACAGTAAAGGGACATGCAGGAATCCTTTTGTCTTGTTTCCAAGTTTTGGATAATTCTTAACACTCTCTCCAAAAGCTTGGAGAGTTTCTGTCAAGGTTTCTGAGGCTCCAACGTCACGTTTTGTCTTCCCCTGAACAGAGATCCTGGGTGTCATTCCACTACTACTAAGCAAGGGGTCGAGAAGAAGGAAAGAGATAATGTTGTGTCTTTTAGAGTTTGAAGTCCATTATAGCTGTGCTTTCATGTTGTGAAAAATCAGTACAAAGTGTAGGGGGCAGTCTAGGTAGAACAGAGACTATTAGAGGAGGATTAGATGAGGTTATGTGTGTAAAGCTTTCTGGCATGTAGTACTCGAATAAATGTAGCAATGATGATGAGGGAGGGAGGCCAATGAGGTAGGAAGAAAAGCAAGAGTGTAGTATGGCCTTTCCTGTGGCTTGGGCTTCACACGGAATGGCAGCTGGGTTCCTGGATGAAGCAACCCAAAAAAGAAGGTCTGAAGAGTGAGCGTTTTAAGAGAGCAAGGCAGGAACTACAAGGATGCTTCTGACCTAGCCTCTGAAGTCACCAGCATCACTTTCACTGCATTTTATTGACAACAAGTGACTCCCTAAGGCCAGCCGGGTTTCAAGAGGAAAGAGATTAGACTCCACTTATCAATGGGAAGAGTGTCAAAAAATTTGTCGCCATCTTTCATTAGTCACACCATCCTACTCAGAGTCAAAGTCCTTAGTGTGATCTAATAACCATAACAGCATGGTACTGGCATAAAAACGGACACATACAACAATGGCAAAGAATAGGGAACCCAGAAATAAATGCATACATTTATGGTCAATTGATCTTCAACAAAGTTGCCAAAAACGCACAATGGGAAAAGGACAATCTCTTCAATAAATGGTGCTGGGAAAACTGGATATCCACATGCACAACAATGAAATTGGACCCTGATCTTACACTACATAGAAAAATCAACTCAAAATGGATTAAAGACTTAAACATAAAACCTGAAACTGTAAGACTACTAGAAGAACACAGGGAAAAACTTCTTGACATTGATCTAGGCAATGATCAACTTGGAAGCATCCTAGGATGTAATGTTGGGAACGCCTAAAGGAAAATATCTTGCAAAACTTTCCTTATAAACATTAAACTGGTTGAAACATAAACTATAGCGCCGTCCTTTGACGTTCTGCTGTTCCGGTGCTTTGGCATTTCTGGCCTCCAGGTGACATCTGGAGGGGCGCGGGCGCCGGGGTTACGCATGCGCAGTACTCCCGGGCTGCGCCGCAGACCCTAAGCTCGCGCTCGCGGTTGTGCGCACAGCGCGTACCCGTGCGCCCGGCGCTCCCGCACGCGCGCTTGCGTGGACGGGCGCGATCGCGTTGTCCCGTTGTTCCTGGTTTCCTGGGAGCAGCGGAGCTGACCCTGCGGTCCAAGATGTCCGAGCTGCCCGCAGACAACACTGTCCCGCAGACAGGCGAGGCAAGCGGTGACAGAGACATCCCGCAGGCGGAGGTAGGCGGCGAGAGCCAGGAGCCGGCCCCAGCGCAGCCTGAGGAGGCCGAGGAAAGCCCGATGGCGGCGGCTCGGGAAAGCCCGGTGGCGGCGGCCAGGGAGGGCCAGGTGGCTGCGGCTCAGGAGGGCCAGGTGGCGGCGGCCAGGGAGGGCCAGGTGGCTGCGGCTCAGGAAAGCTCGATGGCTGCGGCTCAAGAGGGCCTGGTGGCGGCGGCTCAGGAGGGCCCGGTGGCGGCGTCTCTGGAAAGCCCGGTGGC
>JAQIFY010005446.1:0-11027 GCA_028533085.1 Varecia variegata | reverse complement strand
GGCACATTCACAGCCCCCTACTGTCCTGTGATCTTCCACACCCTCCCAATGGGTAAAGGCTCTCTCTTGCCACTGGAGCCTGGAACTGAAACCTCTCCCCTTCATCTCCCCACCCTACTGTCAGTGCTGTCAGTAGGTGAACACACCAAACACCTATGGGCAGGAAGATCACAAACTGTGGCTGTACCACTGGCTCAGGTCGGAAATCGCCCCTGGCACTGAAAGCAGGTCACTCAGCACAGAATACTCTAGTGGCTGCTATGGTGGGGGCAGGGGTTGCAGTCTCCCTGCACCACTCTCATGTCAGGGGGCACTGGGTTCACCCTCTTCTCTGAACCACTACCACTGCAGCTAGGCTCTCTGAGGCAGGTTCAGCTGGGAATGTGCCCCCATTGTGGGGAGTCAAGTGTCTCAGGCGGAGAGACATTGGCAATTGTTATGGAGAGGGTGTGGCCACAAGGCTAAAGCCAGCTTGAGCCAAAATTACTTTCTGGAATGTCAGGAGTCAAGGAGTTGCAAAGAAGGAAGTGTTCAGATGTAGGGATACTGGCTCTCTGGTCCCTCATGGCACTCCCCAGCAGGATGAGAGCCCTGTGTCCCATAGCTGGCCTGAGGTACCTGGGTGGGGAGGAGGAAGACCACTTACCCTTTCCCTGGGCTCCAGAACTCCCTGGATTCACACTGCCAATTTCTCTTTTGTATCCTTCTCTCTCTCATCTTCAAAGTTCCTCCTGGTGGTGTTCCTGGACTTCACTGGTGTCTATCCACGTGGTCCACTTCCAAGCAGTAATCACTCTCCACTCTCCTCAGTCCAACTCTCAACTCTTCTGCCAGGATGGTCCCACAAGCTGTGGCTCTATTGGGCCATCTTGTCTTACACTTTAAATATACTTAATTTTATTTGCCAGTTATACCTCAATGAAACTTGAAAAAACTTTAAATTGAACAAAAGTATCAACTCAAAAGTATAGTGAGAAAATATATGTGCTTTTCCAATGAGAAAATTAATAAGGCTCATTTTAACATGTTAATTATCAAAAGCAATAACAGAGGGAAAACCACTTCAAATGTCACCACCTAGAGACTACTACTTTAACCTAATCCCTACAAGCCTCATTTCCTTCAAGTTTCTTTTCTTTGTCTATGCATGTGTATGAGAACAAAATTAGGAAACACGTATATATATAAATTTTTATTGTGATTTAACTTTTTTATTTATCATTTTTATTGATATAAGATAAAGATTAAACTGTGACTTTCTCATATAATAAGGGGATTCAGCAGTAGAGGTTATTAATTTTATTTATAATATTTATAGATTAAAAAAGAAAATCATATTGTCTCTCAGTAGATGCCAAAATATCAGTGATATTGGGAATAGAACAGAAAATTTCTTTTTTTTTAAATTTCAGCATATTATGGGGGTACAAAAGTTTAGTTTATGTATATTGCCCTTGCCCCCTCCCCGAGTCAGAGCTTCAAGTGTGTCCATCCCCTAGACGGTGAGCATCGCACTCATTATGTATGTATACACCCATCCCCTTGCCCCCTACATCTACCCGACATCCGATTAATGTTATTCCTAAATGTGCTCTTAGGTGATGAGCAGTGAAACCAATTTGATGGTGAGTACATGTGGTGCTTATTAGAAAATTTCTTAAGATGGAAAAATGATCCACCAGCCTACATCATACTTTATGGTTAAATATTAGAAATATTTCTAGTAAATTACCAAAACTGTATGTCTGGTATCTATCCTGGAAGTCACAACCTATGCAATAGAATAAGAAAAATCAACAAGAAATATAAATATTTGTTACAAAAAGATGGAAGTGTGATGAATTTGCAAATAATATGTTTAAGTAAAAGACTCTAAATAATTAAAAACTATTAGAACGAATTTAAAAATTTCTTACTCCTCTCAATTTCTATATACAAAAGAAAAACTTGTCCCATATTTAAAGTAACAAGAATAAATTTTCAGACGCTAAGAATAAATTCAACAAAACTTGAGCAAAGCATATGCATTCTAAATAATTTTTCTAAGGACCATGAAAGTACATTGTGAATAAATAGGGATGAATATGTTGTCCCTGAGGTAAGTGATGATGTTGGTGAAGATAGTTCTCCCAAAATTAGCCTATTAAGTCAGTAAAATACCAACAGCAATTTTTTAGAGACCTTGATAATAGATCTAAAATTTGTCTGAATAATACAATATGCAAGAATAGCTAAAAAACTTTTGGCAATGCTGGGAGATGAGAGAAGAGACTTGCCTTAACTGATAGCAAAACAAACACTGTTAAAGTTGTTATCATTTAAATTCATTTACACTGGAACAGAAAGAGGAAGATATATACATGAAACACAAAAAGAAGTACAGAAATAAGCCACTTATGGAAATTTCATGCTGTAATATTATCAAGTAGCATTTCAAATCCACTAGATGGGAGGAGTACCCAAATGACATTTGTACGATTGACTACCAATCTATAAAAAACACAAAATAAATCCCATAGAAAAAACTATAGAAATATATGTTTATAACCTTCATATAAGTAAGGTCTTTTAGGCAATAAAATAATGTAAATGTAAATGTTATAAAAGACAAGACCAGTACATTTGACTGCCTCAAAATATACAATTTCTATTCAGCAATGGACATTGTGAATAAAGATAAAAGGAGACAGATTAGGAGAGACATTGCAAATATTTAGAAAACAAAAGAAACTTTCTATAATACATACAGAATTGTAAACTAATAACAAACTAATAGGAATACTATAAACAGAGAAGTAATTCTCTGAAAAAAACAAGTAATAATTTAGAATATGGAAAGATCAAACTTCCTAATAATGAGGAATATATGAAAATGTAATTTTTGAGTATTTGAAAATTTTGAAGGGGCTGACTTATCCTTCTGGTAGATGTGCTTGGAAAGTTTACCTCTGTGAGCTTCCAATTTCCTTGTCAGTTAGAATTGCTGTTTACTTACCATGTTAAAAATAATTAACTTATTCCTTTGTTAAGCAAGCCATATGGGCCTGTTTCCTTGTCACCTTGTTCTCTGTGGGTGCCCTTAAAATCTTGGTTATTTTCTTACTACCAGAAGTTCCTTTGCTTCTTCCTGAAGAAATTATTAAACCCTATTAAGAACCCCTGCTACTCACCACTTTGCACAGCCAATTTTAGAATGTGGTTAGTTCTTCCTAAGAAGATATGAGAGAGAAATGGGGGTGGGGGGGGTACTGATTTTCAGGGAGAAAAACATGAAGCAGATGTACAGAGATAATGAAGGAAAATAAGGTAGAAGAGAAATAGAAAATTTAAATGGTTGTTTTGGTTTCTGGTCACTTCTAGTTTGGGTGTAAGTCTTCATGAGATCCCGCTATACTTCCCATTCTTGAATGCCATGAGATACCCTTATATACTTTCAAACTTCCCTTTATACCTACACTAATGGGGAATTTCTATTACTTATTATTGAACTGTCCCTGACTGAGACATCTGGTCTATAGTACCTAATCACCATCTTGTTTCTAAGGAAAAGGAAGCTCATGTTCCAATTTACTTACTAAAATTAAATGTTCTTAAACTGAAGCCATCTGCATTTGAGAAAAGAAATTCTGGTTCCAAATATATGCCTTCACCAAAAACTTATTTGTGGCAAATAATCAAACTATAATATATTAATAGTCTCCTTTTCCATTTTCTTGGAAATAGCATGGAATAAAAGGAACAGAAAATTTATATAATTTACCAACTAAAAGTTCTCTAAATAATCAAGGCTGCATTAGTCAATATTTACTTATTTATAAAAGTGAAGAAAATTTTATAACACAGTAATAGTGTTAGAAAGTACCTTACTCTTCAAAGAAGTAAATAGCTTGAGCTTGTTGTAAATTTGACTTTATGCATGAAAACTCAAAGTGTAAATAAAATGAAAGTAAATGATGCATTTTATAAAATTATTTTAGTGGTTATTTAAGTGGAAAGTTATTCATGTGTCACCGAAAAAAATAAAATTACAGACTATAATTTCATAAAGGCTGCGTTAAAAAACTACATGGTAAATAGGTACTTTTTGAAAAATAGCAAGTATCCTGCAAAAATATCAACTAAACTCTTCATATAAAAGTAATAGGACATTTAAAAATGAATACAAATTATTAGTATATCAAACTGGCAGTACTTACCTCTTTTTCAGCTTCCTTAAGTATTGTTTCTTTCTCTTTTACTAGCTGCATAAATCTCTGTTTCAACTCTTCTTCCTCCCTCTGACATTGATCATAGAACTCTTGTCTTTTGGCTTCATAGATTTCTTGAAAACTACAAATGAATTTTTTATTACTCTCACATTAAAATGCTAATGTAAATATGTAAAAGTATATATAGTATATGTTAGGTCCCATGTAAGGACATTTACCAACATTTTCTCATGTATAGCAATATAAAATAGGAATTTATATATCATAAGATACAAAAATGAGGCACAATATTTACTTTCAGAGTACATACAGATTATATGTAAAGAATACTAGAATCTTTAAATACTTATATAGCTAATTTCTTGTTACCACCACTTTCCATTATATCATACTTTTTCACATCTTTTAACAATAAAATTTGGGGAAACTGCTAATGTTTGAGACTATTTTCAAAATAGTTAAAATATATCTTTCCACTTAATTATTGAAGAGAGTTAAATTTTGTTGTCTGCAAAGAACCATAAATAGTATATCTGGATTATATATACTACTCTCCAAAATTTTTGCAGCACGATTTCTACTCCTTTTCAATATAGATACATACACCTGTTCTCAAACTTTTTTTCAGTTGAATTCCAGGACATTGCATGACTTCTTTTCAGATGTTTCCTTCATCAAACCCTTCTCAATATCCTTTGCCAATCTTTGTCAATATTTGCAATATTTTTCAATCTCCTTTCCTTGTTCTTTTTTTCATATAAATACAAAAATTAGAACAAAATAATAGATTTTTTTCTTGGATACATATTTCAGCATATACACATATTGGATACACATATTTCAACATATAAATGAGATCTTACATTATGTTGCTCCTACTGTCTCCATCTAAATCTAAAGACGATAAAAATACCTAAAACTCAGGATGGTTCAGGATAGGAGAAGTATAATTATTCTCATTCCAAAATTATTGTACCTTGTGTTTATAGGAGACTCCTAAATTATCCATTTGGTTATGCTAGCAATCTCTCTACTCACCTAAGTGGCTGGTTGTCTGGGCCTACATCTGTAAAGCCCATTTTCTGCAGTCTGCAACACCTATAACATTCATAGTGCTGAGTGTGGGTTTGTTCTTTCAGGTTTTCCATATTGGTACAAAGAAGCATATCCCGGAGCTTAACAAAGTCACAGTGATTTTCATTTTCCACTAGCAAGAAAGATAATAAATCCACAACACTCATTTTTAATCCCTGGCAATCAGTAAGTATTTGTTAATGAATGCATTGATTCAAAGCACATTTAAAATAACTCATAAGTAATCAATTTGATTAAAAGCTATTCTTTTAACCATGTAAGCATGGTTGTACTATACATATCAATTATAGGCAGATTTTATTTATAGGTCATCAAATTTGCTTTACATTTATTACCTAAAGAATAAGCAGGAACTAGTGAAATATGCATATATGCTAAAGGTTTTCATTAATAATTGTATATGTTACAAACTAACTTCACGTTATTTCAGAGTGCTAACAGAATATGTAATATAGCATTGCTAATGTAAATAATTTTATTAAAGGAAATTCGGTTGAGAAAAAGTCTGTAAATTGTGTATACTTTAGTTATCAAATTCCATTTATGCATCACATTTATGAGGCTGCATTAGTCAATATTCAAAATCAATAAAGTCACATGGATGTTTTAATGATACACATACACTGAAAGTAAAGTGATGGAAAAATATTCCATGTAAATTGTAACCAAAAGAGAGCAGGGGTAGCTATATTTCTATCAGATGAGATAGACTTTAAGTCAAAGACAAGTCAAACAAGATAAAGAAGGTCTTATATAATGATAAAGGGGTCAGTTCATCAAAAGAATATAAAAATTGCAAATATATATGCATCCAACATCAGAGCACCTGAATATATAAAGCAAATACTAATAGATTTTAAGGGAGAAATAGACTGTAACACAATAACAGTAGGGGACTTAGATACTCCATTTTGAGAAATGGACTGATCACCCAGACAGAAAATCAATAAGAATACATTTAGACCCAATAGACCTGACATATATGGAATATTCTATCCAACAGCAACAGAATACACATTTTTCTCAAGCACACACACAACAGTCTCCAGGATAGATTATATGTTAGTCACAAAATAAGTCTTAATAAATTTTAAAAGATTGAAATAAAAATGAGAGTACAGATCTGTCTTTGACTTATCAATTCAATTAATTAGAATAGATACCCTAAAAAGTGGGATTGCTGGATCATATAGTAATTCTAACTTTAGTTTTTGAGAAACTTTCATACTATTTTCCAAAATGACTCTACCACCTTCCATTTCCACCAACAGTGTGTAAGGTGTTCCTTTTCTCCACATGCTTTGCCAGCACTTGTTATTTATATTTTTGATACTAGCCATTCTAACAGGCATGAAGTGATATCTCACTGTGGATTTAATTTACATTTATCTAATGATTAGAGATGTTGAGTATATTTTCATATATCTGTTGGTCAATTGTGTTTCTTCTTTTGGGAAATACCTATTCAGATTCTTTGCCCATTTTTAATTATGCTATTTATTTTCTTGCTATTGAGTTCTCTGTGTCAATAGCAAGAATATTACATATCTTGGATAATACCATACACCTTATCAGATGTGTGATTTGAAAATATTTTTTGGCAATCTATGGATCATATTTTCACTCTATAAATTGTTTCCTTTGATGTGCAGAAGGTTCTTAGTTTGATGCAATACGTTGTCTATTTTAGTTTTTGTTGCCGTGCTTTTGAAGTCCTATCCAAGAAATCACTGCCAAGAACAAGGTCATGGGGATCTCCCCCTGTGTTTTGTTCTAGTGCTTTACAATTTCAGGTCTTAAGTTCAAGACTTTTATCCATTTTGAGTTGATTTTTGTATGTGGTGTTCTTCTGCATATGGATATCCAGTTTTCCCAATACTGTTTATTGAAGAGACTGTCATTTTCCCATTGTGTGTTCTTGGCACCTTTATCAAATCTCAATTGACTATAACTACTTGAATGTATTTATAAGCTTTCTATCCTGTTCCTTTGGTTGATGACTCTGTTTTTATGTAATTACCATGCCATTTTGATTACAATAGTTTTATAATATTAAAATATTTTGAAATCATGGAGTGTAATATCTCCAGCTTTGTTCTTTTGCTTAAGATTGTTTTGGCTATTCAGGTTCCTTTCTGGTTCTGTATAAAATTTAGGGTTTTTTTTTTTCTATTTCTATGAAAAATAACATTAGAATATTTATAGAAATTTTATTGAATATGTAGATGACTTTGGGCAGTATGAACATTTTAACATCAATTCTTCTAATCCATGAACATGGGATAGCTCTCCATTTATTTGTGTCTTCTTTAATTTCTTTCATCAATGTTTTATAGTTTTTGGTATACAGATATTTCACCTCCTTGGCTAAATTAATTCCTAAGTAGTTTATTTCTTCAGCATTATTCACAATAGCCAAGATATGGAAGCAACCCAAGAATCCATCAACAAATGAGTGGATTAAAAAGTGACACACACCCACACAATAAAATACTATAGAGCTTTTAAAAAGAAGAAAATTTTGTCATTTGCAAAACATGAATGAAACTGAAGGACGATATGTTAAGTGAAATACACCAGGAACAGAAAGACAAATACTGTATAATCTCACTTATATATGAAACCTAAAAATGTCAAACTCATAGAAATAGAGAATAGAAAAGTGATTACTAGAGGAGGAGGTAGAATGGAGGAAGAATAGGGAAATGGAAAATGTTGGTCAAAGGGTACAAAGTTTTAGATAGACTAGAGGAATATATTTATATAGACAGACTATATATATATATATATATGGAGAGAGAGATATATACTCAAATCAATAAAACCATTAGTGAAAGAGAAAACATTACAACTGAAATGACAGAATTACAAATGATTGGGCATTAGCATAATGGTCAAATAAGAAATTTCAAACTTCTCTTCCCCACATAGAAAATTCAGTTAGCAACTATCCATAGACAAGAACACCTTGGTGAAAACTCCATAACTTGATAATAAGCTTGAGACACTCATGTGGGACACAGAACCGAAAATATCACATCGGAAGGGTAAGTCTTACTTTGACTGCAAGGCCTTTCCCCCTCCCCCAAGTTGGCACAGTACCACACAGAGAGGATTCCCCTGACCCCAGTTTCTACAGTGGAAAAAAGAGACAGATATCCAGCTTCCCTAGCATTCTGAGATGCCTCTCAGGAAACCTACCCCAGTCTTACCACATGAGGAACACAGGGGGTGATGGCATAAGTAGACTACCTGGGGTCAGATAAAAATGAAGAAAGGAGGTGTTACAGCAATCTCCATGCAGATCTTGACGGGTAGCTCCATGTTACTGCCAGTATACGTGCCCAGTCAGAGGTACCAGTCAACAATATAGCCTACCCACAATGTCAAGCTGATTGCTCCAAGAAACATGGTGGAAAGTTTATTGTGGCTTGAATCCCTATAGAGCCAGCATCCACACCTAGCCTCCTATCCCACTCCAAGGCTGCATTCAGTGAGGGAGATGACTGCTACAGGAAAGCACAGGTGATGTACCTGCACCACCCAAACTTTCAAACAGCAGCTCAGCTTAGCCTTAAAGCCCACCCCAAGACCCTGTACAGGGAAGAAGGTTCCCATCTCATTGCCTTTTGGCAAACCACAGGGACTAGACTTGCACAACCTGGGTATTTAGGATAGTTGTGGTATCATCACTTTGAGTATTTATTATTTCTGTGTGTTGGGAACAAATAAAGTCCTTTCTTCTAGCTACTTTCAAATATAATATACACTGTTGTTAAATATAGTCAATCTATTCCACTGTTGAACAACAGAACTCATTCCTTTCATCTAACTGTATGTTTGTACCCATTAATCTACCACTATTCATTTCCCCTTCCACTTACCCACCCTTCTTATCCTCTAGTAATCTATCATTCTACTTCCTACCTTTAGAAGATCAACTTTTCTAGCTCTCACATATGAGTGAGAATATGTGATATTTAACTTTCTGTAACTGGCTTATTTCACTTAACATAATGACCTCCAGTTCTCCATGTTGCTGCAAATGACATGATTTCATTATTTTCTATGGCCAATTATTATTTCATTATATATGCAGGTATCCCTTTGATTTCTTTTCACTGGATAAACACCCAGTAGTGAGATTGCTGTAAAAGACCTGACAAAAACATTTGTACCCCCTTAATATTTTGAAATAAAAAACCCCAAAGAAATAGTTTTGTCTTTTAAGCTTCTCCTGAAGAGAAACTTTTGACTGTGGATGGGTGCTGAATTCTTGTTGTTCTGGTGGTATATGTGTGGGTTACCTTCTATTCCACCATCTTGATGATGTCACCAATAGAGTTTGTTCTATTGAAAAGATAAACAAAATCAAGAGACCTTTACCTATTCTAACAAAGGATAAAAGAGAAGACTCATATAAGTAAGATGAGAAAATAAAGATGACACATTTTTATCCCAGAAATACAAACGATCATAAGATATTGCTATAAATAATTATACAACAATAAATTGGATAAACCTAGAAGAAATAGATAAATTCCTATACACATATTACATATCAATACTTAAAACAAGAAGACATAGAAATTTGAACAGACCAACAGCAAGTAAAGTGATTGAATCAGTATTAAAAATCTTTCATGAAACAAATGTCCAGGACCTTATGATTTTGCTACTGAATTTTACCAAACATTTAAGAATTTAAATTTTTCTCAATCTCTTCCCAGAGAATCAAAGAAGAAGAAGAAGAATACTTTCACACTCTTTTTATAAGGTCAGCATTTACCATGATACCAAAGCCATACAATTACATTACAAGAAAATAAGGGGTTCCTGTGATGGCGGAGTGGAGGTGACCTCCTGGATTTGTGCTCCCGGAGAGGAAGGCATGGATCTCATCCTGCCACAATGCTAGAGGATCACTCCCCCGCAAGAACAATGGTGTGAATCCACGGAGAATCAGCGTGGGACTCAGAGAGCAAGAAAAGACTGAGGTGAACAGGAAATAAGATTGTGAAAATCTGGAGAGTGTGAGATGGACAAATAGAGAGCAGAGCGCGGGACGACTGTACCTGCCTCACCAGCAAGTGAGGTGGGTTCAGCCCCACAGGAAAGTGGCTTGTTTCCCCCACTGACCTCCACACCCACTCAATTAGGGATCTGCCTGAAGTCGGTGCAGAATCACGGCGGGAGACATGGGGCTCTGTGGAGAGGAGACATTAGCAGGAAGCAGCTTGGACTCCAGGAGTTCTGCATCCCCACGGCGCTTGGCGGGGGAAGGTCGGATCTGCGCTAAGGCGAAAGGCAGTGAGGAGACACTGAATTACAGCTTTCATGTGGCAGCTCTCTAGCCAGGGGGCTACTGTGGGCTCCCGGGCTTGCCAGGCCCCCGGCTCTGGTGCCTGCCCGACCCTGAACATTAACCGCTAGCGCTGGCGATCTGCGGGCGGGCAGTCGCCATTTTGGGGTCCACAGCCTAGCCTCTGCTGAGCCATAGGGTGCCCGGCGGTTCCCTGGGTGGCTCCCTCCCCTAGTCCGTGGACCCTCTCTAGGAGCTCTGCCCTTCCCCAGTCGAGAGAGTGTGCAGCGTCGACCTTGTGGACATTGGGGCGGGGCAGACCATCGCCCACGGGAGCTACAGCACCGCCCCCTCCCCCTAGCCATTGTCTTTCACAGGGAAGGAGGCAGAAACCACCCCCTGAGAAGAACAAAAAAAAAAAA
>JAQIFY010005445.1:0-11027 GCA_028533085.1 Varecia variegata | reverse complement strand
AGGAACATGCTTTTGCAAGAAAATCTCAAAAGCAAACAAATGAAAGATAATTAAGTTTAGAGGAGTGATGAAATGCCCCTTATTAGCAGTAATTTCCTTCATTAGTTCTTCTATGCCCATTGCCTTCATTTATACATTTTATCTACTATATTCTTAGTGCTGCATATGCACCCATGAGAAAATTAGCATTTCTCAAAATCGCCCCAGAAAAGCTTATTTCTAGGTACACCTAGACCTGACACTGATTTTGAAATGCTATACTTCCCTTGACTTCCCACAGTTTAGGTTGGGAGAAAGTAGAACATATAATGTGTACCTCAATTTTATATTCCATATGATATATTTATAACTTAGCAGGATTTGTGATTTTTGATTGAGTTCTAGAAACTCAAATCTAATAGCTATTACTAGATGATTAGTAGTTATCTAATCAGATCTGTGGTCATGTTGATAACATTACTTGAGGCACAGATAACAAGCATAATTTATTAACTCATACATGGTTTTAATAATTAAGCCATTCAATTATTTTAAGTGGTACATATTTCTTTAGAACAAATGGATTAGTTAATATCACTTTTTTCTTGTAAATATAATATGTGTAGCATGGGAAAAAAATCAGCCAAACAATTCCAATTTTGAATATCTGGTTACTTATTTAATGCATTCCTGTCTTAAACATCAGTTTATTTTTCTTCTACCTCTTTAGCTGTCTTGGGTTATTTTCATTGCTTCTTGCTGTGCCCATCTGGTTTAGTTTATGCTAAACTGCTATTTGGAAAACAGATAATAAATACCTCAGGAGCACCTTTTCCCTCTGCATCTCAGTACTAAATGCCCTGCCGTGAATCTTAAGGTTGCCCAGCATAAGTCATTGGCCCAGGTGTCTGGATCCAGCTTCCTGCAATCTGTTTACGGCGTTGCCAAGTATCGGCTCTCTCAGCTGGGCCAGTCTCAAAATTATTGTACAAGATATGAGAGCTTGCTAAAAATGCTTAAGTCTTGGCCCTACTCTGGACCTTCTCAATCAGAACCTTGGGGTGGAAGGGTGGAACATTCTAATGCAGATAGTCCTTAGGCCACTCTTTGAGAAACCATGTGAGCCTTAGAAATAGCCCTAAACCGTCCCACTCCTTTATAATTTCCTCCTTTCCCTTAGAGAATGAATATAGATTGAAAAGTCCCTTGTACCCTTTACATATTATCTCTATTAGATCTCTAATTAGAGAACATCCCTTTCTTGTTAATTCAGTGTCTCGAGACAGAAAAACTGTCTTGACAAAGCAATTTGTAGTTTAGAGGTGAAGGTGGAGGTGGGTGTTGGGGAGAACAGGATGGCAATTATCAAACAAACTGTAGTGGCAAGAACAGGTTGCTTAGGAAGAGATCCCTCCAATGAATATAACCTTGCAGTCAGCCCAAGGATTTCATACATATTCTAAGAGTTAAAGAGCTGATATTCTTTTTTAGTGTTAATGAATTTTAAATTGATTTATGTTTGAATGACAGTCCCTACAAAAAAGAATAAAGATTCTTTAATATGTCTATATCTAATGCTCCACTAAATAAAACAAAGTCATATTCTGGAGTCATTGTTAGTGGTGATAACTAGACATAATCACTCATATTTTTAGCAAATTTAGTCTGTTGTGTTGAGTATTAGGAAAAAGGTAATATCATTTAAAGAGAAGCAGGTGCAATTTCCACCAATAAACCTAGAAACCAGATGAAAGGCTTTGATGCTTTAAAGGTTGAAAGAGATTTTTTCTTTCTTTCTCAACTCAATAGATACAAGTTTAAAATGAACTCTTGAAGTGCTGGAACAATATAAAATAATAAAAGGGAGTCACTGCACTACTTACAATGCCCATTCTGTAACTGGTTTCTTCTCTTCTCTTCGGACTTCATTTTGGCCTTTATGTACCATTGACATCTTTTGAAAAGGTAAACAGAAACTTGTTTTAAGAACTATGTTGGATAAGAACCTAAATCAATTAAAATAAATATAATCTATGAACAAAGTTCTTGTCATAAACATTACTTTTAAGAATATCTTTATAGCATGTGAAAATACTACATAGAAAGCTGCACCTCAAAATTAGCCCCAGATAAGAATAAAATACTGTCATGTAGATTGACCCGAAAGATAGGAATTTTAGAAAATATTTTACAATCAGCTATACCCATCACTTCCTTTCTTCTATGACTTCTAAGAGCTAGAGTTGGTAAAAAGCATTAAAAGTCAAAATAAAAAAAAAAAATGTTTGAGTCAGAATCACAGAAATTTAGACATTTTCCATTTTCAGTGCTAAACAGCATGATGGTTTAGCACTTTTCTTTCTTAATATTTAAATTTTATAGAGGCATACTCTGTTCCTTCTCTGGACAACCTTGCTCCCATGAGTTCTTCAACATAAATTCATTCCTCATTATATGATTTGATGGTTCATCAAATTTCTAATTCCCTATAGTTAAACAAAATACATTTGTGGTACACAATCTAATCTTTCAGCATGAATTTGGTGTCACATCCCATGGCAAGTTGAGTATTTATTCAGAAATGTCTTACAGTTTCCCTACCAAAGTGTTTAAGAGATAATTCAAAATTTTTTTTATTGCATGTAAATGAAATTGTTCTCTCCACTGCACAGAATGTTAAAGCAGTTTCTGATGTCATATAAATTGCTAAAATAGAAATTGAAGGCTGAAAACAATTTAGTACAGTTTTTTTGTTTATCATTAAATCCTCTTTTTAAGTGGTATTTTCTGCTCTTTCTATTATCCCGAATAAAGATCTTTGGGCTCATCTCTCAAGTTTATTAGGCCAAACTTAACCTAGACTACAAAGATTGAAATGTTTCCTTTTGAGTTTTTAATATTTACATGTTAAGACAACATTTTTTGATATCTTAATGAAATGCTTTTCCACACATGTATATGTTATTTGAATCACTGTTTACTGAAATACTCTATGAGAAAATAAGGGCTTTATCTATGTTCTATAAGATACATATAAATGTAACTTTGTCCAATTTTGCAATATATTGAGTCACTATTAAATAAAATGTCATTTAAAATCAAAATCAACTTCCATGATGAGCAGAGTTTTTTTTGTTTGTTTGTTTGTTTGTTTTGAAAATTGGGGATACATATGAGACTGCTGTTAAATAAAATCACATTTAAAAGAGTATTCCAAACTTCTTCAAAGGAACTTTCAAAATGAAAAACAAAAAACTTTCTGAATCAAAATTAACCATTATATCTAAATTATAACAGTCTAGTTAACATGATATAATTTGTGTCTTTGGAGTTAAGATCTCCTTACAGGACCCCATTGTATTTATCAATTGAATAATCTTTCTGGGCTCCAAAGCCCATTGTCTTTAAATTGTCTGTAACTCCATGATAACTAGAGTATTATCAAAATATAAGAGCCTTCAAATTCACAATGCACAGGCAGCATTTATGTTACAGAGATCAATTAATATACAGTGGGGTTTATTCTTTTACTTATTTTTCTAATAAGATTTGCTAAAAATGTAGCAATGCACACAGTATTGGCAATTTGATTTTTTTTAAGCTAACCAAATTGTCATTGTGACTTTACATGCAACCAAATGCTTTTATTTTTTTCTTTCTTTTTCAGACTTACACCATTAACCCTCACTAAAAGTTTTCCTCTCTTTCTCTTTTCTGTCTCTCTCTTCTCTCTCCTCTCTTTATTCTCCCTCTTCTTTTCCTCTCCTCCTCTTCCCTCTCCTCCCCTCCCCTGTCCCTTCTCCTATCCCTCCCTTCCTTCCTTCTTTCCCCCATCTAATCCCTCTTCTTGCAAAGGAGTCATAGATAGGGTTAGAATTTTGTCCTTTTTTCAGCAAGCAAACTTATAACCACCAGGATGTAGAGTTTTTGTCTGTTTTTAATAATATAACCAGTTGACCCTTGCTAGTGATTAAGGTTTCTGTAGGCCATGTTTGATATTTGTAGACTATACTCTTGAACATTTTGTCTTCAGCCTAATGGTTAATTGGTTTAGAGACTTCATTTTTTTTTTTCTATCCACTATAAAAAATGGGTTGTATCAAAGCTGTGATGATGGAAAGAGCAGTCAGAGGCTAGCTCTAGGGGTAAAGGTAGAAAGTCATAGAAGAATGCTGGGCAGCAGTACCTGGCGGTGGCAACATGGTGTTTCCAAACTAGTACTTTTATTAGCATGGAATTATCATTATTTCCTGCATTGTTTCAGGTCTGTTTTTTGTTTTCTTAGCATGGTAGCCAGCATTACTCTATCAGCTAACCACCCTCCCGAAACAAGAGACCTTTAGACACTTATTATTAATTTGAAGAGTATTACTATGCCTGTTAATATAGATGAAAATTTTAAGGGGTAATTTAATTTAGAGGTAAAGTGACCCCTTTACATTTAATTTCATAAAGAAGTCACCATGTTAACTCACCAATGTTAGAATATTCACATTTCTTTGTTTCTTGATAAGTTCTGTAAAAGTAAGTTTGTTATAACTAAATTTGATACAGTCTTAACAGACAGCCAGTTGTACTTTATCAGGGACCCACACTTATACGTGCTACCAACTTGTCAATTTATTAATCCATAACTTTTAGTCTGCTGTCAAAATTGTATAATTTCTCATGTATGCAAATAGCCTATAATTTTAAAATGAATTTTAATAAAATATTGGTCCCTAAGCAGAGTTTTAAAACAAATAAAACAAAGGGTGCTTATAGTTTACCCAACTACTACCCCTAAAGTTAGCTATTTATTATTTCTGCTTTTTGTCAGATTATCAGGGTTTTCTGTTCCTGGTAGGTTGACTTTAGCTGTAGTCAACATAAATAAGTATTTTTTGGATGGAATTCTTACTGCAGGTTTAAATCATAGCACCAGTATTTTGCATTATACATTTGTTTTATATTATCAAGAAAACTCTTGAGGTATTCTTTTGTGCCCCTATTCATACCTAGAAGGAATATTTTTTCTCCATGTAGGAATGATCTGAAGATATTTGTGGTAACTGACAAAAAGTCTTGGCCAAAGATCAAGGATTAATTAAGAAATAATACTAATTCTTTTAAATAATTTCATATATTTTACCTTCATTTGCCTCTCTGTATTGTTAGTACTCAGCCTACAGTAATCATCCAATATATTAAAAATCAATAAATGGTTTTAATATATGGTCACACCAAACCAGTGTATAAAAATAGAAAGCTAAGGTGGCAACATGGTAGACCAGCTAGTCAGGATTCAAATCTAGGTCTTCTGCTGTGTTAAATTTATCATTACTTTAAATTTTCATCCATATTACTCTGAAGTGGAGAAGTACTGAATTTATAAAAACAATATAATTCTAATATAGACAGTTTCAATATTTAATTGATAAAATATCACATTTCCATAACTCTAGGTTTATAAAAATTGTTTATATAAATTGTTTTGTCATTATATTGAATTATGTTTTCCATGAAAAATTTCTTTCATGGTATAATTTGACTAAAGGAAAAACTCAGAGGTAACTCATTGAGTACAGATTTATCATTCACAGCTTTCAGACTGCTTTTATCAAGGTTTTAGATGTTTCCATATTTGGAGACCTGTAGATAGAGAGAACTAGTGATGGTGGTTATGTTGCCATATACAGTTTGCTGCCGGAGCAGAATCTGCCAGGATCCCTCTCTATCTCAGGTGTGCTTTGTTACATTTAAAAGCATTTGAATACACAGTGTATAAAAGGAGTGGCTATTCACAAATCTTGGAAATTATCTGGTATGGTTGAGTTACCTCCCAGTGATTAAGAAGAACAGAGTGAGGATGACAAGGAGAGTGAATCCTCCGACGGCTGCAGTGGCTATCACAAGAATCTGCCCTTGTTCTGCTGCCATGTCAGAAGCTGAAACACAGATACAATATTAAAATTTCCCTGGGTGACACTGCACTACCAAAATTATTTTACAACTTAGTATAATAGATACTTGAAAATATAGTAATAGATACCAAACAAGCCCAACGTTTTTGGCCTTTATTTCAGTATTTGGCATATAAGATTCAAACCCAGATTAAATGAGCTTAACAAATGAGGAATATTGAGGTCATAACCCACAACATAAACCTTTCCTGTTCCTTATAACAATATCAATAAGGTAGATGGATTCTTAGCACTCTGCATTTTAAGATTAAGTATGTGTTGCAAAGCTAAAACAGCAAATGACCTAAAGGATTTTGTTTTATATAATGGCTCATTTTATTTCTTCTTAAACACTTTGGTCAATTGACCAGGCCTTATCTAGTGTTTTGATATCTGTTTACACAAAGTGGAGAGACTACTGCATAATTTATTTTAAGAATAAACTTCCTTCCTTATATTTCACAGAGCTTAATTCAAACATTGACGTTATACATTCCTATCTCTACCACAGCACAGGTTATACATAGTAGGTGCTTAGGTATTTGCTTGGTAGTAATTGGAAAATGATATTTTAAAGCTTTCTTTTTTTGAAGAAAAGACCAGATAACACATGGTAACAACACATTCCTTCTTCACGGACAAAACTGTACCTGAAATCCAGATGGGCTGCATGTTTTACTAATCTCCCAGCAATCTTTTAAAATATATTAGTTCAATTAATTCATTAGCACTTGTAATTTTCTGTATTACTAAAACTTTAATCAGATATAATTTTTATTGGGTGGGATGGGCAATTGCTTAATAATAGAGGTAATAAAACTGAAGCACAGAGAAATTAAAGAACTTGCCTAAACTCACATAGAACTATGACCAGAATTCAGGCTTCCAGGCTTTTTTTTCATTTTCCTTCCTATAACTCACAGTAATCATTCAATTAATTATCATTATTGTAAAATATTAAATCAATAAGTCCCTTAATATTCCTTAACTTGAATAAAACTTGTTTTAATTTTGACTACTATAAATAGTATTTATTAATCTCATCAGTTATAGAAAGCAAATTGAATCAAAGTATATAACTGAAAAGCAAACTGCATAATTCTCTACCACAATAACCTATTAAACTTGAGTACTTTAAGGCTTCCATAGAAGTAGATGTTTTTCTGGAAATTAAGTATGTAGTATACTGTGAGCAAATTTATACCCAGAGTAACACATTCTCATGAAAATGACATATCTAATAGAGAATGTCTGAATCTTAAATGCTATTGTCGAGTCAGTAAGAAACCAGTTATAGCATTTAAGAGACTTTTAAAGAAATGTAAATGTAAATAAAAACAACAGTCACTTAATGTTCAGTTTTCAGTAAAAGAAATTTATTAAACCTTAGAATTAGGTTTTAGTCACTGTGATTTAATCATAAAATTTTCAGGCAATCTATTACGATGTTAAGTTTTAGCTTATAATCCGTGTAGAGACAAGTTAAATAGTTGCATATTATCCAATAAATAATGTACTAAAGCTTTTTTAGTAGGTCTTCACTGAATTTCTTAATCTTCAAAATAGCACTGACATAATGGGAATTAATGTTGTGCTCTAAAATGTCACATTCTCTCATTGACAATTATTGAATAAAAAATTTTAAGAAATAGAAGTTCTATAAAACAACATTAACTTTTTGAAGATAAAAAAGATGGCATTTAAAAAGAAAACATTATTTACTTAGTGACTCTTCCATTTGTAAAATATATAATGTAGTTCAAGAGTTTTGAATCTGGAACATATATTCTCACAGTAGTTAGGTATCTAGTAATGTATTTGAAACTGTGTATTCAAAGTGCAGATGTAGGAGAAGATTATGTAATTGGGTGTCTTTTGAAAATCAGATTACTTTGTTATAGAAAAGTGTTGTTTGAAAAAGTGTTGCTCGACTTAAATAATTACTGGGTAAACTAAGTTTTACTAATATGTCCCCTTTTGCACACTTACATATTTGATCACACATTTGTGAACTTTAATTAAAATTTTAATTGTATAACTGAATATTAATTTGTGACACTTTGAAAAATGCATATTCCTGTGTAATTGTTTCTTAAACCTTTATTCTAGGAATCCTAAACACTCCTCTGTGGAGAGTAAAATACAAATCATTTGAAAATAAAAGGTTTTAGTAAAACACACTATTATACTGGAAATAAAATGCTATAGATGATGAGGTTGAAATGATTATCAAATCATCATCATCATCATATTCATCAACAGTCATCATTTATTTTATAGTAAACTATGTTTAGAGCTTCAAATTCATTATCAAATTTATCTTCACAATGGTCTTGACAGGTAAGTACTATTATTTCTAGTTTAAGTGATTCTATTACTTTCCTAAGGTTATGCATGTTGTACAAAGGAAAACTGGCAATCCAAATCTGATTTACCTATCTCCAAGACCATGTTATTATGAGTATTTTAAACCACCATTTTTTACCAACAGGAGAATCAACTAAACCCAGCTCTTTTGGTTATCCTGGAATGATCATAACTCTGCTTGACTTTGATTTCATATCTGTAAAAGGAGAATCTTGAATTAAATATTCTTGTTACAATATTTTAGAATAATTTTACTATGACGCTGTGTTACCCTTTAAGGCTACAATCTATATTGGAAAGAACAAGATGTGCCATATGAAAGTAAGAACACTCAGGACCTGTACTGCAGCTCTTGATCCTGATAGGAATAATTTCTGCCTTTTATCATATTAGTGTTGTTTCATCAGTGAGCTCTGACTTCATCTCAGGACAAACTCCAAAGCCCTTAACTTTGTTAACAAGGGTCTGTAGTATATGTCTTCAGACTCATCTCATCATTCTTTATACTCAATTTCCTCCATTCCCTTGAATGAGCCAAACTCTTAATCTCTGGCCAATGCCTAATCACTCCTCCTTCATGAACAACACATCATTTGGGAAGCTTTTATTTGGTTGTTTAAATTTGGTTAGGTTCCTAGACAGATGTTCCCATAGACCTTTAAACTACTTCTACCAATAAAACTATCATATTTTCCTGAAATTACTTTTTTGTAATCTGTCCTTTCTATTGGACTGCAAGTTCCATGAGGGCAAGAACTTTATTCATCATGGCATCTGTAGTAGGTTAAATGGCAATATTCCCTCTCCAGAACCTCAAAAAAAAAAAAAAAAATCAGGAGCAATTAAGTTAAGGATCTTAATCATCCTGGATTAACGAGGTGGTCCCAAATCCAATTACGAGACAGAAGAGGAGAAGACAAAGAGGAGAAGGGCATGTGAAGAGAGATGCAGAGACTGGAGTTATACAGCCACAAGGAGACACCAGAGGCTGGAAGAGGAAAGGAAGGAGTTTCCGCTAGAGCCTTTGGAGGGATAATGCTTTTTGTCTCCATAACTGTGATCTATTGTCTTAAGCCACCTAGTTTGTGTTAATTTGTGACAACAGTTCAAGGAAATTATACAGTATCCAACCCGCAGAGCTTGATATAGTGGTAATAGCTAAATAAATATTCCTTTGAATGAATGGACTGAACAATCATTTGCATTGTATGATTCTCGTAAAGAAAGGTGAAGAGTAATACCCATTGCCACCCTCCCTTTGATATGTGAGGAAGATTTACCTTGAGTGTCTCTATACAATGTATGTGAAGAGAATACTAACACTAATTTAATCACAATAGTTATTTAATCAGAAGAATCCAATTATTCTGAAGACAAAACTTTCTGGAAGGTAGGGGCTACTAGAAAATTCAGACTTCTAGAACTTTTACCAGGTTGAGAAGTTAACCTCAGAAATATAAATCTAAGACTAAGAATTTATTAGTTCATTCAACAAGTATTTATTGAACAACTATTACTGGCCAGGCACTAAGGTAGACACAGGGGATACAATGATGAACAAAACAGACACAGTTACTATGCTCATGGATTTATAGTTCAGTGGGGTAGACAGACACTGAACAAAAAATTATAGGAGTAATTATGGTAACAAAAGGGAGACTGCAAGGTGTTGGAGGAGAATAAGCAGCCCCTGGCAGTGAGTCAGCGCTCAAGAAGTTTGGAAAATCTAATGTATTGGAAGAAGCAGGAGGACAAAGAAGAAGAGATGTTTCCTGGCTAGAGGCCTCAATGATTCAATTCATTTAAATGGACACTTAGACAAACAAATAAGCAAACCATGAAATTATCTACCAAACGGGAGCCATAACAATACAGCATAACTATTAATACAAATTTCTCTATTATGAAAACTTAGTTGTAGTATTATCCTATTCATTTTTTAATCTTTAGGAGAAGCTTATTACTCATTACTTTGTAGGAGAAAATATATCCATAGTTTATTTATGTAAGTAGCATCCATAGAGAGCAAACTTTTCCTTAAAAAGAACCATGATGAAATCAATGGTAAGAAATGAAATTTATTTGTGACTAGCTGTTCCTTTGCTTAGTGGAATGAAGTTGTATTCTTAGAAAAGGATAAGTATAGTAAAATGATATATTTCATTCTATGCTTTGAAAAGAAGTACATTTCCTTAAGAAGAAGCAATTATCTAAAAAGAATTTTGAAATTGTTACTGAGCAAGGACTAAGCACCTAGACAGTGCTTGGCATAAGTTGAGATAACATTATTAAGTGATATTTGCTTTAGTAGTTTCTATCTAAAGAGAAAAAAGTGAACTTCTTGGAATCCAAATACTTAAGAAATAGATTTCATGCCTTTAAGAAAGTGTGAGAGAAAAGCAATTTTGCTATTTTTAACCACAGAATTTTCTTCTATGGAGGCATATAATTTTGTCTCCCTGTAATCAAGATTATTCTAGTTTATATTTACATTTCAAAGTAAATCTGTTATTTGTATTCTGTGTCATTTTCTGTGGAATAGCTTTTTAAAGTTAACTCTTTTCTGTTATGAATATCTTTTTAATGTTATCGAAGACAGCGGTTACATGATTTTTGAATAAAGCATTTCTCAAAAATGCTGCCCAGTGAAATAAATGGTCATCATCATTTCACTAAAATGATTTTTTTAAAGCGCAGCACAAATCTCAACAAAGTAATGGACTTACAATACTCAGTACA
>JAQIFY010005444.1:0-11028 GCA_028533085.1 Varecia variegata | reverse complement strand
TCCCCCCCAAGTCAGAACTTCAAGCGTGCCCATTCCCCAGACAGTGCACATTGCACTCATCATATAGGTATACACCCATCCCCCTCCTCCCACCCCCCCGCCTCTGTCAAATACACAATTGGTGTTATTCCCAAATGTGCACTTAGGTGATGATCAGGGAAACCAATTTTCTGGTGAGTACATGTGGTGCTTATTTTTCCATTCTTGGGATAACATACCTTTTTTTTTAGGTTTGGCAAAGCCATGGCAGAAGATGATCGTACATGGACTCTTACTGGTCCTATCTCAGTCCTGGGAGCCATAGAGTAACCAGGGTAAGCATTTCTGTGCTCTTTTCTCTTATAAGATGCAAAAATACATCTGGCTGGGAGCCAGTGTTGAATTTTTTCTGACTTATCCTATCAGAGTTTTATCATCATTAGGGAGAATTAATAAAGTTGTCTTGTTAAGAGTAGGGGAAACAAAAGGAAGGTTAAAAGAAGCAGAAAAGGGTTAAGTTTTTGCCCTTGGAAGGAAAATGTATTATATGTAGGCTTAATGAAAAACATTATCAGAGAGGTGAAAAGCAATCTCCTGGTTAGACTTTTACTTTCAATTATCATAATAAAATGACCATTTATTATGTTTATGCCATAATAAAACTCATTTATTTTATGTCTAACAATAATAATAATTAATGGCTAGTGACTTTACTTTTTTAACTCATTTATTACACATGCCAGTTTACAAATAAGTGAATGGAGTTCAGAGAGAAAATATTCATAAGCTATATGTGGTTTAAGTAAAAGGCTGTGTTTTGAATTTACCCTTGTCTGCCTTTAATGCCGCACTTTTATACACTATACAACATAGTTTGATTATTTCCCTTTAAGTTATGAAAATGTCTTTAAACTTTTTCTCTGGGTCTCCTTTAAATCACCCTAATACCTTCCCACATTTCATTGCTTCCTCAAAAATCAACTGAACGTAAGAGAACAGGGTTTTTTTTTGTGTGTGTGAGTATTCAGTCACCAATAATATTCTGGGTGCTTTTTGCAACTAATTTCCATTTGAGGAAAAAAATTAACGAACTGATACATAATATGGAGAAATCATATTGAAAACTATCAGTGTGTCTAAAATAATGATCACATGCAAGTCATTCCTGTTATTTAGAAAAATCTCATAGATCTTTGCTGATGTGATCTCCTTTTCAAAAATTTTGGAGCAATATATAATCTTTTCCAATCTGATTAGCCTAGTTTCAGTTTTATAATAATAATTTTTTTCTCCTGTTGTTTATAGCTATTTTCTGGCTTTCTACAAAATATTCCTAGACACTTTAAACTACTCATCTTCTTAAGAACTGAGGATGTAAGGGTCACACTGACCCTGACTTATTCAAACGTATCCAAGTTTTCTGGCCCACCCAGCAGGGCTTCAGGCAGTCCCATGGCTATCCTGTACAAAAAGGTTGCTGTCAAAGGCTTGTCTCATGACATTTTAGGGTGGATTGCATTTTTTTTTCCTGGAGTGAGTTTCTATCCATATGAAAGGGAACAACTTTCAATTTTTCTAGACTAAAATTTCACTTCCTGTAGAAATAGACTTTTTATCTAACTCACCCCAAATGCATACATTTTGAGATATAAGATGATGAATTTGCAAGGGCTATTATACATCAAAGCAAGGGAAAGTGACCAAATAAGATGCAATAATAAACTAGAATAATAAAGAGTTTATAAAAATAATGATACTATGTAATATAATTACCATAGTCATAAAATACGTAATATATTTTATATATAGTTTAATATATAAAAATATAAATACATGTATTTATATATAATATATTATTTTATATATAATACATAAATAATAGGAATAAAAATAGAAATCAAGCAAGATAAGAAAGTTTGATGACCCAAAAATAACAGAGCTCAGAAGAATGCCTTGTATGGTGGAATGGCAGTAAGGTGGAAACGACACACCTGTATTGCCTTCTCATGTTATATTTTGCTGACCCTGATGATATTAATTCAACTAGCATCTTCTAAAAATACGGAAAAGCACACAAAAAGGACGTAAAAGGCACTTAAAATTCCATTACTTTAAACCCCTTGAAATTATACTAAGAAAATAAAATGTCTTTTATCTCTCCAGTTCTACCTACTGAAATAAATACTGTTACTAGTTTGGTGCTTTTCAGTAATTCCTGAAAATACTTCTTGTAGTGCCTGCAGCCTCATCACCAGAAGCTCTGGCTTTGTGGTTACCTGTAAGTCTGTTAAGAAGGACAATCTGAGCAAAAATGGGGGGGTACATGCAGGGACAGTGCTCTGCCTAACTGTTCAAGTCATTGCTCCCCAGTCACACGTGTGGGACCCCTGCACACACCCACTTTTCAACCACTTGGCATTAGGGGTTCCTCTTACGTCTGGACAAATTTCTTGCTTCTTTTTCTTTCTTAAAGCTGGTGCCAAAATTCTGCTTGCTGGTCATTTCTGCTTGGGAACTCCTCTGGTTTTTCTCTCTGCCTGCTGACTTTGGTGTGAGACACAGTCCTGTCAAATTCTACTTCCTTGCTGTCCTCAATAAAAAGGACAAAGAATATTGGATCTACAAAAATTAAATTATTCTATTTTGGAGATTTTTTTTGTTATGTTGGTGTAATTTTATAATAAATATAAGTAATTTGAAAAGGCTACCCTTGATCAGTTTTCTGCGTATTATGTCAAAGTCAGTGGAGGAAATGCAAAAATCAATGGCTTGCTGTAGGTCTTAGACTCCTGCAGCTTTGGTAAAAGTAAATAAATATTGCTATTTATTTATAAATAGCAATTTCTCTTTATTTATAAATAGCTATTTATTTATAAATAGCGTTTCTCTTTGACTATTTCATCTGCTCAGGAAGTTGTATGTGTTCATGTAACTCTCTGATGGCCCAGGTCCCTCCCTTTTAGTGCCTGTAGTAAGAAGCATCCATCCTGGATTTTTCTTGACTTTTTCTTTAAGTGTTTCTAATTTTTAATAAAACATATTTATCTGGTTTCTCATTCAAACGAGTTCTAGTAAGATGACAGAAGACAATCAGATAACCAGATTTACTTTCTTGATGGCCAGGAAAGTCTTTACACAGGCTCTTGATGTACCCAAAGGCTAGAAAAGGAAATAATGAAAATACCATAACCCCTAGGTGGTGGCTAATTTTGGCAATATGTAAGTCCATATATAAATAGTGTATATGGACTTCAAACTAGGCTGATAAAATTTGAATTAGTCAAATGATATTTGGAGTCCCTCATTTGTAGCATGACATAATAATAACATTTCTCTCATAAATTTGCCATAGCAATAAAAATGAGATGACACATAAAAAGCTTTTCTGGTGTTGTGCCACAGTAAATACTCAGCAAACATTAGTTGTATTATAATTATTATTTCTAGAAGTTTAACAGTTTAGGAACATGTAGGTTGAGGTAAAGGTGTCAGGATTTAGCCTCTTTTTGAGATTAAAAAATGAGGAAAAAAATACATTTCTCAAAGTAAACTTTGAAACTCATGGTTTTTCCATCTTTTGCAGTTAATACTACCCCTTTGGGCAGCACATAATATGTTGATTTACATGTTTCAAGAGTACTTTATAGCGTCCATTGGTAATATTTCACTAATAAAGATATAGTTTTACAAAAAGAAACTTTGACTTGAGAGAAAATGAGAGACAAAGTCATAAAGAAGAGCAGGTGACATCCATAAATCAAATAAGGGTGAGAGTTGGGCAAGCAGGAACCAGAGGAGAGAGATGGCCACTGCCATGCAGACTAAAACACGTCCAAGTACTGAGTAATACACATTTCAACTCTCTCAAACAGCAGTAACTAATTTTTAAAAATGGCATCTCTGTGGATGCTTTTATTACAAAACAAAAATTCTAGACTATCATCAAGAAGGTACAATACACAAGGAATTAATAAAGTCCCATTCCACATGGGATCGGCAGGCACGTCATCACAGTAAGACAATACGGTGTGGCTAAGGTGCCCGGGCAGCCTGGAGAAAGAAACCAAACTTTGCCTGGGGGCTTTGGCAAGGACTGCAGAGAGGAGGTGACAGTGCGTCAGGACTGTAAAGCGTAAGTAGATGTCACTCAGCAGGGAATTAGGGTTTCTGGGAAAATTAATCTTTCCTAAGCTTGCCCTACATGTTGTCTTACGGTATTGTGGTCGATGCTTCATGAATATGGTCTTACTTGAACTGTGTAAACACCATGTGGGTGGATACTCTATCCCCATTTTACAGGTTTTGAAATTGATAGTCGTAAGTAACAAAGGCTCAAGTTTACACAGTTAGCTAGAGGCAGATGTGACCTCTGAATCCACGATTGCATGAGTCCATGTTTTTTCTACTTCAAAACACTGCCCTGAGGACATTCCAGGAACAGATCCTGGACTGGCAAAGTTATGGCATTTTGGAGAAAATGACAAGCTGGAGAAAGAGTAAGTAGGTCAGTGTCACAAGAGCTTGTGGTTTTGGGAAAGGGAAAAGGTATTGCCAAAAAATAAAGTTAAAGGATGTTTTCATATTCCATTCTCTTTAAAGTTTATACTTTAATTTAATTTAATTTTATTGAGACAAGGTCTTTTTCTGTCACCTGGGGCTAGAGTGCAGTGCTGTTATCATAGCTCACTGCAAAATCAAACACCTGGGGTCAAGTGATCCTCCTGCCTCAGTCTCTGGAGTAGCTGGGACTACAGGCATGCACCACCATGCCTGGCTAGTTTTTCTATTTTTTGTAGAGGTGGGGTCTCACTCAGGCTGGTCTCAAACTCCTGGCCTCAAGTGATCTTCTCACCTTGGCCTCCCAAAGTGCTAAGCATTATAGGCGTGAGTCACTGCACTGGGCCCCAGATTATAATGTTTATAGTCCCTTACATCTGCTCTCTCATACAAGCAACACCCTCTCTTCTCATACCTAGCACACACAAGGCATATCATCAAAACGATCCCACGTTTCTAGGTTTATTCTCTCTCTTTTCTCTTTCACTCTCAGTATCATTTCTGTCTTCATAAAAGAATTATCCTAGTTACAGAGAGTTTTTTTTAATCCCAATATTCAAATCAAAAAGTGTAGACATTCTGCTTCCCCAAGTCCCAGACTCCATCTTATTATTTTGACTTAGGAATGAAACTTAAGTGAACCAATTGTAACTGACCTGTAGCTTTTCTTTTCTTTTCTTTTTTTTAATTTCAAAATATTAAGGGTGATACAAATGCTTCTGTTACATGGATAGCTTTTATAATGCTTAAGTCAGGGCTATAAATGTGCTCCTCACCTGAATAGTGTTCATTGCACCTGTTAGTTAGGTTTTCACCACTCCTCTCCTCCCCCCTTTCCCCTTCTTGATTTCCTATGACCTTCACTTCTCTCTGTGCCCATGTGTGCCCATCAGTTAGTTCATTAGAGAGTACATGTGTTTGTTTTTCCATTCCTGAGGTACTTCACTTAGGATAATAGTCTCCAGTTCCATCCAAGTTGCTGTAAAAGACATTAATTTACTTATTTTTATGGCTGAGTAGTACTGCATGGTGTACATATACCACATTTTGTTAATCCACTCATGAATTGATGGGCACATAGGTTGATTCCACATCTTTGCAATTGTGAATTGTGCTGCAATAAACATTTGAGTGCAGGTGTCTTTTTGGTAAAATGACTTCTTTTCCTTTGGGTATATACCCAGTAGTGGGATTGCTGGGTCGAATGGTAAGTCTATGTTTATTTCTTTGAGGAATCTCCATACCATTTTCTGTAGAGGTTGCACTAATTTGCAGTCCCAATGACAGTGTGTAAGTGTTCTTTTTTCTCTGCATCCATGCCAGCATCTATTGTTTTTTGACTATGTAACAATAGGCATTCTGACAGGGTAAGGTGATATCTCATTGTGGTTTTAATTTGCATTTCCCTGATGATTAGTGATGTTGCTGACCTGTAGTTTTCCGTGTCTCTTAGCAGGCAAATATTAAAATTTGATTCACAATTCTGCTGAAAAGCATTCTGGTCAAAAAATTAAGGGCCAAACTTTCTTGCTCAAAATTCCTTGGCCTATTAACTTGCAGTGGTGTTCCATTTCATGTAAAGATGGTTTGGCCAGCTCTCGGCCTGATCTAGGCTGGTCATTAAAAGTCCCATGACATTGTTTTTGAAAGAGTTAGAAGTGTTAAGTCTAGAGTTTTGGGCAAATTCCATGTTAAGTCATTGGGTTCTGCCTCTTAGCTCCTCTCTGTGGCTTTTGATGGTATTCTTGGTTATTTTCTCAGGCTTCTTAATGGATGGGAAGCTCTCTTTAATAGTCAGGTGCATACACATTCTTTTCCATGGTACTAAGATTTGAGCCAGCAAGTTGATGGATTTGGGAGATTCCTACGAAGTTCTCTTACTCTAATAACTGGGGAGTCTCTGGGCATCTTTACGTTCCACTAATCTATTGCTGTGTGACAAACCACTCCAAAACTTAGTGGCTTAAAACAATGACAACATTTATTTTACTTATGTTTCTGCATTTTAGGTGAGGCTTGTGGAAACAAATGTCTCTGCTTTACTTGGCATCAGTTGGATCAGCTCAAAGGCTGGGGCCTGGAATCACTTGATGGCTTGCTGCTCGTGCACGTTTGGCAGACGATGCTGGCTGTCAGCCGGGACCTCTGCTGGGGGCCGTGGTCAAAACACCTCTATGTGACCTTTCCATTTGGCTGCTGGGCTTTTCACAGCTTGGTTGTTATGTTTCAAGGATGATTATCCTGATAGTCAGGCTGAAGCTGAATCTTCTTTTCTTTTCTTTTTAAACTTAGCCTTAGAAACTATGTAAATACCACTTCTACAACAATGTATTCATTTGGAATTCGTCATTTTGTCCAATCCACATTCAAGGGGAAGGGAATTAGATGCCACCTTTTGAAGAGAGACATGGTAAACAATCTGTGTACATATTTTAAAACACTGCACCTACCTTCTTGCCTCTATTTAAAATGAGGAAATGGAGCATCAGGAGAGTGGCAGAGCTGTGATTTGATCCCAGGCTGTCTGATCCTGAATTAATTTTTTTTCTCGATGTTAAAATGTATTGATAACTATTCTAAGTGCACCTTTATGATAAAGAACTTGTACTATTTTGTCTAAATCAGGCATTGGCAAACCATGGCCAAATCTAATACATTGTTTGTTTTTGTAAGTAAAGTTTTATTGATACACAGCCATATTTTTCAATTTATATATTGTCCATGGCTGCTTGTACTCAACAGTGGGAGCTGCATAGTTGCAGTAGAGACCTTACAGGCTATTTGGCCATTTACAGAAAATGTTTGCCATCCCCTGATTTAGATTGTCTATCTATTGTACACATGATTTCTGGACTTCAGGGGATGGCTTAATGCTAACTAAATGGACAACAGTGTCCTAAACTGGTGGAACTCAAAAACTGATGATATTTTGTCCCAGGGCCAAAGTGTGTAGAGGCTGGGCTATGCACACAAAGGTATGTAAAATGACAAAGAGGTCTACAAAAACCATATTTGTTGTTATCAGTCAGGGTAGAGTCAGAGACATAGAACCACTAGGGATTTTCCATAGACATTTGACCTTATGCAATTTTGGGAGCTGGTTCAACAGTGTGGGTATGGAAGGCTGTTTTCTTTTATATTGGGTGCTATAGCCTGGAGTCATCACAGCAGTCATACAGGAAAGAAAGCATGGTCAGGGTGGAACCAGACAGGCTGAGCTAAAACCCGTGAGGGCAAACTAGAACCTCCAGGATGAATTCGCTTATGAAGATGGACTGGAATGCTCATGTGTCCCCTACTTCCTCTAAGTCTTCTACTTTGATAGTGTGGGTGTCCTGTAGGAGAAGCTGGTGCCCTTTGTCATTCACTGGCCCAAGAGTCAGAGACGCTGAAGCGGGAGCTGAAGCAGGAACAGGAGGTTATGCCGGCATGAAGCTGAACGCTGCCACCAAGGTGAGTCAGCAGATAGAACGTAGGCGTGTAGTCACTGCAGCTGCTATCCAGCTCCAGCCTCTGGAGAGTAAAAATAATATGGTTGCCACTTCACTTCTGTCTTCTAAATCTCAAGCAAGAGGCCTCTCATGGCCCACACTTATAAGAATCACGTGGGGAAGGTAATCTGAGAAATGGAGGTCCTGCTAGTTCACACAATACACAGGACTCATTGGAAGAATGTTCCACAGACATCTCAGAGTCTGCACACACTCACCAAACTGACCCTCACCTTCTACGTTCCACGCCTGGTGATGACACCACGTCAACTACTTGGTCATCTTCGAAGATTTTTCCCTGTTCTTCAGCTGATCTGCCTCAAGTGCCCATTCTATCTTCCAAGAGTGTTTCCTTCCTCACCACTTCCACTACCTTAGTCCGGCCATCACCACTCCCTGTGACATTACTGCAATGACATGATGGGGCTATCCTGGTTGCTAATCGTAAACCCCTTTATAATCATCTTCTCCATTGCTCTCTGAGTAGGCTGTCTAAAATACAAATGTCATGACCCGCCAAAGTCATGTAATGTCTCCTTATATTATTGAAGATAAAGTCTCAACTTAGCATGGTATATAAGGCCACTCATAATTTGGACAACCTCCTGTCTCTCCCTTCTCCCACACTTAGATCATATCCTGGTCCAAATCACCCTTTCATAGGTCTACTGACATTGCACATTCTTTTACATCTCCACAGTTTAGATATGCGATTTCATCTGTCTCCTCCCAGGATCTGCACTTCCTGCCCAACACACGGACTTTCTTCTCCAGTGTATCTTACACTCATTCTTAAAGATTTGGCTCCAGTTTCATCTCCTTCATCTCCTTCTGTAAACTTTATTCTGTCTGCTCCAATTTGGGCAGTGCTGTTCCTCTGTGCTCTCATCAACCACAGGAGCCTAGCCTTTGTCTATTATAGATTTATCATACCTTGTTGTAATTGACTGTGGATTTATTAATAAGAAGAATTATTGTTAATATTATGGTATCTGGAGGCTACTGAATGTAAACTATGCACCAAATACAGTGTCGGAACTTTACAATATCATTTAAATCTTAGAGCGAACCCATGAAGTGGACACTAACTCTGGCAAGAATTGACATAATTAGTCCACAGTTATATTCTTAAGAAGAGAAGTTCAAACTTGACTTTTAACACTGTTTATTAGTTGTTTGAACAGGGTCTCGCTAATAGGAGATACTCCTTAAATGTTTACAGAGTTTCAGTTAGAAAGGAGGAATAAGCTTTCGAGATCCATTGCACAGTTTGTTGACTATAGTTAATAATGTAATGCATATTTCAAAATGTCTAAAAGAGTAGATTTTAAATGTTCACATGACCGAAAAATGTATGTGACATGGTACATATATCAATTAGCTTAATTTAATAATTTATTACTGTGTATATATATATAAATCACATTGCATCTCATAAATATATACAACTATTATTTGTCAATAAAAAATAAAATTAAAAAATTTAATGAATGGATAAGTCAATGAATATTAATTTTAGTCTTTTAATATAGTTTTTAGATTTTCATGCCTTAAATAAGAAAATGGCCTTCAAGCTGATAATATTAGTCTTTATGAAAACTTGGGGGAAGATATATTTTTGACAGGCAGGCCATTCAACTGTCTTGGATTACACCATACACTAAATTGTATACTCTAAATTCACATGAAGGGCCACCCTTCCAGGAAGTGAGGCTTTTGTTATCAAAACATTCCAAACACTGATGTTTACTGCCAGTTCTGGCTGAATTACAATGTTATTACTTAATCTAAAAGTCCAAATAAAGCTATATTTTAAGGATAATAAAATGATTGACCAAAATATAAATTGTATTAAAAAATTTAAGAGCACAAAATTATAACTGAAAATGATAAAAATATAAATTAGAAAAATAAAACATATCTTACATATATTATTGGGAAGATATAATAAAAAAGAATGGAAGATCATTTTTCATCTATTAGATTGGCTGAGTTAAAAAATGAATATATGCTGTAGACATTGATAATTCTTTCCTGCTACCTAGCAATAAAACCCTCTTTCTATGGTTTGAGGAATTTGTAACTTATGAGTTGTGGTAAGAGGCACAGACTGTCTCCTACTAGAAAAGTTGAAAACTTTTAGATACTACATTTTACAGCTTCTCATACAATATGACCTAGACTCCTTCAAGTGGTGTAAGAAGCAGAGATGGTAGATTTAATGAAAAAACAAACTTTTTTTCCTACTCTCTACTCTCTGGTCACCAAAATGTGTGTGGGTTTTTTTTCCTACACAACAAAAAATTCTCCAGTGGACACCAACTGGGTGTCCTATAATTCAATCCAATTCTGACACTATCTACCTATAGCTAGTGTCAGATCCCACAGGTTGAGAGCTCAGTCCCACAAGGCTTCCCCCTACTTCAGATGAGAATCATAAGCCCTAGGTTGTGACCTGTGTTTCTGACTGATCCAGTTATAATTTAGAGTTCCCCACAACCCCCTCCTAGGGTTCAGTTAATTTGCTGGAGCAGCTTGCAGAACTCAGGGAAACTTTTTTTTATGTTTGCCCATTTACTATAAAGGATATTACAAGGATACAGAAGAACAGCAAGATGGAAGAGATGCACTGGACAAGTTATAGGGGAAGGGACATGGACCTTCCATGCCCTCTCTGGGTTTATCACCCTCCAGGTACCTCCACTTGTTCAGCAATCCAGAAGTAATCCATTAGCCACTGGTGATCAACTCAACCTCGGCCCCCTCCCCTCCCCAGAGGAGGGGGTGTGGGACAGAATGTTGCAACCCTCTAATCACATGATTGGTTCCTCTGGCAATTGGCCCCATCCAGAGGCTATCCAGGGGTCCACCAGGAGTCACTTCTTTTTTTATTTATTTATTATAGCTTATTATGGGGGTACCACAGTTCTGGTTAAATATATTGCACATGCCCCTCCCATCCCCCCGAGTCTGAGTTTCAAGTGTGTCCATTCCCCAGACA
>JAQIFY010005443.1:0-11029 GCA_028533085.1 Varecia variegata | reverse complement strand
TAAATAAATAGATAGGTACACGGTTTGTAAGTTACACAGAAATAACTGAAAAGAAATACACTAAAAACCGAAATATACCAAACTATTGCCAGTAGTTTCTTCTTTGATGGGGGATAATGGGTGGTTTTTCTTTTTTTTAAATACTTCTCAAATTTTCTACAATCAGTACATATTGTGTTTATAATAAAAATAATTATTTTAAAAATAAGGTGTACATTTCCTCTGGGTAGCATTTTATTTCTATAAATTGGAGCTGTCTTGTTAAATATCTAACCTTCTTAACTTTGTATTCAATTCCATCTACAATCTAACAATTAAAATAGCAATAATAACAGTAACAGCAATAATAGTAGACATTTTTTGAGTGCTTATCTTGTGCCAAGTAGTATGTAAAGAGTTTTTCATGAATTGCATCATTCAGTCCTCCTTATTAGAATACTAGATAACTGTGAACCTCATTTTACAGATCAGAAAACTGAGAAAGTTTGGCTGAGTGTGCAGAAAGTCACATAGTTACTCATTGGTAGCGTCAGCAATCAAACCAAGTCTATCTGATGCCAAAGCTGACGTCTGTAACCACTGTGTGCACTAAGTCTGAGATAGTCTCCATGTCACTGTGCAGTCTTTCTTTTCCTCTCTCCCAACACATCCCACCCCTCTGCCACTTCAAATACCTCATCATTTCCTAAACATATCCTGCGTTTTGCATTCTTAGGTGTTTATTTGTTCTACAAGCATGCCAATTATATAAAGCTTCTGCTCAAAAACTTCATCCTTTAAGAAGGCTCCTCCATCTCAATGAAAATAAGTATTTTCCTTATTTTATCACATTTTAAGTTTACTTTTTATTATTTATCGTGTTCCAACATATATTTCACTTTATGGTTTATTTGTGCCTAGATAGTAAGCAACTTGAAGGCAGAGAATGTGTCCTGTTTCCTTTGTATTTCCAACAATTCATTTTATATATTAAAAGGTTGTTGAGTGACTGAAGGAGTAATTTACTACTTGCTTTTGTGTGCTCATTTTGTTCCAAACATTTGAGTAAAATCAGAGAATCATTTACTTAAAACCTAAATGGAAACAGTCCCATCAAGGGGGGATAGATTTTGTCAGATTGTTGACTTCAGTTATGCATGAGATTATTCATAACAGAGCTATTAGTTGTGGGAGAATAGAGTGTATTGACCTGTTTTTTTTTGTTTGTTTGTTTTGTTTTTTGCTGATCATGTCCTGTTTTTTTTATCATCTTTGATTAGTACTTATTAAGTGCACTTGGGTTCATACAACTCTACTAAGATTCATGTAACTTCTAAGGAAAAATTTAAACTATGAGAACCAAGATGGCATGTAAATTTATATAAGTTTTAGGCAATAATTAAGAACCAAGATGGCAAGGAGATGACATCTCATTTGCAGTATTCTTATGGAAAGTTTGTTGGTATTTTCTTTGCTTTGACATGGGTTCTTTAGTAAAGGTGGGCTAATGAAAATCATGACTTTACATTTAAGTAAGAGATAATCAGGGCAGTGATTTCTGAAAAAGAAAAAACAAACTTTTTTTTTTTTAAGTAAAATACTAATGCTTAGGAATTGAGTTACATTGCACCATCTAGAAGTTAAAGGGTCATTTGAATTTTCATGAATATTTTGTGTCACTTTTACTTGACTTCTACTAGAAGGGAGAACCAGGGTGGCTGTTATTCTCATCGGAATCTCTTTCTTCATTGATGGGAGAGTACAGATGGCCCAGAGCTAAAATTCTCTAATTTGTTAGTGATGGTTCATAGAGTTATTCCTTTTAGTGTAGGGAAGGTGTTTTCCAGAATGAAAACCACCTACGGCAGCTATTAGGGACAGCAGAGTGGATGGGAGATTCCTGTAGCTACTGCCCACATCAACACCACTGCTGAGTTTTTAGCTTTAAATCTTAAAATTATCTTCAACTCTATCTTACAATCCTAATATATTCTACTAGGACTACACAAATCCTCCCAATTCTTTTTTTTTTTTTTTTTTTTTCCTATTACTCAGTTGAGAGCAGATTTGCCATACTTTTAACTATTCCTGAGACCTGTTCTTCCTTTTCCTTCCTTAACTGACATCCAATCTGCTTTTAGGACCTGATAATTTTTATGACTCTCTCTACTTGCAGACCACTCATTTTCTTAGGGCTGGATGTGTTGGGCACATGCATGTGCACATGCATGTTTGTGGGGAATCACGTTCCTGCACTTCCTCTGGCCTCCCAATACCAACTTTAATCCATTGATTCTTTTACTCTTCCATATGGCACATTCCACTGTTTACCTTCCCATTTTGCTGTTACCTACCTACTTCTCAGTAGATTCTAGACTTCATATCTGGTGAACACTATTCTTTCCCACCTAAATTGCTGCTAAAATCTTGGTAGGTTTCAAGTTTTAAGTATAAAACCAGCCCCAAATTACTAGAATTCCTTAAATGACAATCACTTTCACTTTCGCTTCATTTCAGAGACCTATTCCCAGGGATGCTCCCTTGATCTTGTTGGTGACTGGAGTTGTTCTACCTCAGTAGTTTGAATTTCAGTTTTCTGCTTTTGACCATAACCCTGTATCCATCTGGCTATTTTACAACTGTGCTCCCCCTACATCTGCTTTTTGACATCACAGATCCTTCAAATCTTCTGAGGCCAGTCCTCTCCTGGTTGTCCTCATACCTCTCCCTTTCCTATCTACCAAAGTTGATCATCTAAACTACTTATCAGTCACCTTGATTCTCTTGGTCTAGTCACCCACCATACCTGTCCAGTCAGAAACCCTGGACAATGCTGTTATCTTGGGTCTCTGCTCCTGTCTCCATGAGGCAGAGTGTTTCTGGAAGAAATCACGCGGTGGTGCACACTGGTATCCACTATAAGGGTAGAGTCAGGTTTCAGCTGAGTCTTCAGAAGTGCCTTCCCAGCCTTATGTGTGTCCTAAGTCATTACTTTATTCATGATCTTCAAGGATGTTTCCGAACTTTAGCACTCTCTTTTAACATCCCTTCTCAGTCACTGACTATTCTTATAAAAATGTCATTGCTTTTAACTTTATTGGACTTGGCCTTTAGGTATGAACTCCCTTAATTTCACAACTTCCTGAACGACTAATATATCTTTATTCAAACTTGTCATTCTCTCTCTTTTTTAGTCTCAAAGGATGAGACTTTTCTCATTGCCGATCTCTGTGTCATTCCCTTTATTCCTTCAAATTCATCAACTTTTGTATTCCAGGAATGTCTCCAGTAGCCTTTCTCCCCATTCTACCCTCTGACATATTTCCACAAAATCCATAGATATGCTTAATTTTCACTGAAATGATAACAACAATCATCCCTTTAATCTTTAACCATGGTCTATTTTTCCATCTCTATTCTGCTCATACAAGTTTCTCAAAAGAGCTGTCACCATTTGCTACAAGCACACCATCACTTCCTACTTACTTTTTCAGCTTACCTTTATCTGGCTTCTAATCCAGCCCTGCTACTTTGGGGAACCAGTGCCCTCCCAAGTTGGTTCTTGCACACTAAAGCCTCCGAGTCATTCTCGTGCTTGTCTGCACATCCTACTGTCATTATTGGCTTGTCTACCTCTTAAGTGTTTATTTTAAGCGGTTTTGCCTACTGCTCTTCACATGCTGTCTTAGATAATATTATCTCTTCTATTTACGTACTTACTACTTTGAAACCTGTATCACTACTTTTGCAAATAAAATTCTTCCCCCATATCTATCTATATACTCCTCAAGCTGTCTGATAAATATCTCTACTTGCAAGACGCTCAGACACCTTGTACTCTACGTGTCTAAAACTGACCTATTAAGCTCTCCTGTAACTAGCTATCCTTCCTTTATTTTTATTTCTGTTGTGGTATCACCACCTAATTACCCAGAGAAGTCCAGGTTCTTTGGCCCTCCTTGTGCCTCATATCCTGTATTTAACCAGTCACTAAATCCTGCTGGATTTTTCTTATTTTTTCTTGAGACAGAGTCTCGCTGTATTGCCCTGGCTAGATGCAATGGCACACTCTAGCCCACTGCAACCTCCAACGCCTGGGCTCAAGCGATCCTCCTGCCTCAACCTCCTGAGTAGCTGGCACTACAGGTGCATGACACCATGCCCAGCTCTTTTTTTTTTTTTCTATTTTTAGTAGAGATGTTAGAGTTTTGCTCTTATTCAGGCTGGTCTCAAACTCCTGACCTCAAGTGATCCTCCTGCCTTGGCCTCCCAGAGTGCTCACAAGAGTGAGCCGCCACACCTGGCCTAAGTCCTGCTGATGTTTATCCCCAAATTTTCCTGAATCATGTTCTCTATCTGCCAGGCCTCTTACCTTGTTTGCTGTAATTACTCCTACTTCCTGCTTCCAGACTCATCCCTTCTAGTCCATCTTCTCCTTCCAACAGCACAGTGAGGCACACATTTGCCTTCAGCAAGGCTGCCTCTCATTGTTCACTCTTCAATTTTCAGCTCAATTATTTCCTCTTCTAAGAAGTCTGTTTCCTGACATGAGAGGCTGGGTTTGGTGCTTTGCCTCTGGGTTCATAATACATAGTAATTGATCAGAATGTTTTGTTGAATAAATGGATGAATAAATTTTAAGCAGAGGTTTCATGGGCAAGAAAGTAAAATGGCAAATTGTTTAAAAGTAGCAGCATTATATCTTTAAATCTGTAATTGTAGATATGTAGACTCCTATAAATAAGAGTAGGGCTATGCTTTGATACTTGTGTCAGACAGTTAGCCATAATCCATGGCCAACTGGGTCAGAGGTATTTGCTCTTAATTATGTAGAGAACTGATGTGGTAAATATGAGCCATGAGGAGAAATCCATCACAATTTCTGGAAAAAAGAGCACACAACCATCAAGATGGGGAAGCGGTATTCTCTTTGATAGCAACTTTAGTATTATTGTTATTTTTGTTGTTATATTTATTATTACTGTTCAGGAAAATACAAATGACTTTCCTTGAGCTATCCACAAAACACAATGGAATGCATCACAATTTGAAATATGTTTTTCTATGCAAATGCAGAAATTATGTATGCTGAAATAAAAGTACCCAGAATAATAATAAATGGCATTTGTTGGGTTTAACTATATGCAAGACTCTGAAGCTTGGTAAGCACTGAATACATATGGTTTCATTCTTACAGTACAGTACTGAACTATGAGGGAGTGAGGGGCTTTCCCCTTTTTACAAAAGAGGAAACTGAGGTTGGTTAACTTCTGCAGTCATCGAGCGAGTGAGGAGCTAGCGCTGGAATGCAAGTCAGACTCCAAAGCCAGTTATCTTAAAACTGTACTTTCTTCTCTCTACTTATCATCCAAGCCCCTTATTCTCTTCTTCTTTGCATGTTTTATAGCCCAACTTTTGCTTCCTGTATGTGCTTGTTTATAACCAGATTGACACAGCAAGTTCATAGTAGAATGCTAACATAATTTAGTTGTACCTCACACTTTTCTCAGCTCAGAATCTTTGACTATATTCTTATCCTCCTAATTGGGTGATTGACATAGAGTTAAGATATCTATAAACCATTATCCTCAAAGGCAAGCATTATATCAACTCAGGTTCTTTTTTTATAATTTTCATATTGGTTTTTATTTTGGATAGTTGTCTGTATTTGCTTTTGAGAGTCAATATTTAAGATGAATGACAGTTGTATAACTCAGTTAGAGAAACCAGCTCTTTTCCTAAGTATTGTTTTGTCCTAAAAATAAGCAAATGGATAAATAGACACACATACATAAAACTTCTACATAAAGCTATTTTATTTTATGTGTATATATATACTTGAGACTATAAAAAGGCAAAATTTGCACCCCATTTTACCAACAGAATTTCAAAGCTGTTTTGAAGACTTATTCAATTCTTCAAATTCAAATAAGCAATTCTTATGGCTATGCAGAAAACTGGAAAATCAGAAATAGTCTTCAGGCATAGACAGAACAAGAATACGACAAATGTAGGTTTTTAAGGTAAGGAAATATTGTAAAATATAATCAAACAAAAGAGGAACACGTGTATCTTTTGTGAAATCACTTTTCTTTCCATTCCATAGACATGCAGAACAAGAGCAAATTAACCCTCACCGTTAAGAGTACTTCTTACATCCTCAACCTTTTATAAAGGGTACATTTTATTAGAAATGCAATGAATATTCAGTGCTTTGGCCAGTTTAGACTTTGGGGGTGCTCCCCAGCTGTATAAGGCTCACTGAGAGCCTACATGTGAGCCGAAAGCCCGGGAGAAGCCTGGCTGGCTGGAGGGGCTGAGCTGAAGGCTTTTACATAGTTCCCATTACTAAGGAAACCACTCGTTTTGTCTGAACACGCTCTGAATAGATGTCTCATTTGAAGTCTAGTGCTCAAACCATGAGGATTGCATTATGGAGCCGAGAAAGAAATGAGGGGAACAAAAAATGCTTGAAAATGCCACCAAGCATTCACAAAGCATCGTACTGTAATAACATTCCACGAGACAGAAGGTGCATTTATTTTTGCTGCATTCCAAGTTATTTTGGTGTTATAAAAGCAAATTCCTTTGCCTGCCCACGTAATCAAAATAAGAAAAGCAGATGTTCTTCTGACCTAATCTTAATTCCTGCTCTTGTTAGGGTCTCACTGAGAAGTGTGACATACAGCACAGGAAGGACAAAATATGGATTCTCATATTAATCTAGATTTGCTCCGTTGTGCTTTATAACTAAATGGTGTAGTGCTATCTCTGTGCCAATAAACAAACACATGTTCAGAGTCAGACCTCAGGATTTGCAGCCTCCAAATTGTCACTGTTAAATTCAGAATGACTACTGCAAACTGGTGCTTGGTGCTCTTTAATGAGCATTCAATTCAGATTCCAAGTGAGAAAACACTGCTTCTAGGAGGCTCCTGCTCCACTCTCCAGCTCCTATCAACCCACAGCAAAGAAAGTATTAAATAGCTACTACTTCAAAAAAGCAGGTGATCTTCTTTCTCCCTCACCCTGGAAAGTGGGGTTTGTGGGATTTTGATTACAACATACTCTCTATTATCCGCCTCCATATCCATCCATCTGCCTGTCTGTCTGTCTGTCTATCCATCATCTATTTAGAAAATGGCATTTTCTTAAAGTACATAAAGTGCTATGCAGACACCCAATCAGAAGTTGCTGCCTCTAAACTGATATAGAAAGTCAGGGGAGGGAGGCATCGTTACCTGTATTTTGAACTACTTTAATCCTTTCAGCAAACAAAAGATTTATCAGTACGTTAATTAATCCACAAATGCAGAAAGTAATAAGTATTTATAGATTACTTGTTTTATAATTTTGCTGACAGTCATTACAGTTAGGTGACCTCTCTGCACCAAGAGTCCATGATCAAATGACATCCCTGGACTCCTAGTCCAGAGCTTTTCACCGCAATAGGGACAGTCCCTACGTGCAGAGGCTGCTCCAGTCTCTCCTTGAAGCACCACCGTTACAAAGAGGTGCTAGCATGTCTAAAAGCTAGAAACAAGCATAACAAACAATCACAAGTTTATTTCCTTCATGGATCTTTAAAGATTAGTAGTATAAAATTAATAAATGTGAAAAGCCAACAGCAGCATTGTCAGAAGAAGTCTTGTGTTTTTTTCTTAAGACCTTTTCCTTTTTCCTCAAGTTCTCTTAAATATATTGGCAGTCATGCATTTTTAATAAACATATATTTCAAGTAGTTGTCTTTTTCAGATTTCCTGCCTGATTAAATTTAAGAAACGCCAAATTCAACACAATTGAGTCAGGATAAACTAAGTAGTTTTCTAGCATTTAATATGGCGTCCTAACACCACTAAAAAGATTTGGAAGCACGGCAGAAGGAAGTTTTTTCTTGTGAAAGTACAGAAATACTTACCCTGTCAATAATATCCTCACTAGTTCTGATTATGGGTTTTCAATTCATTTTGAAATGAACATCCAGAAGGCCAGAAGCTGCCAGCTGTTTCTGATCTGATGTGTCTACAGAACGTTTGCTTAGAGTGTATACTTAGTAGTTTAGATATTGCAGCTGCTGATGAGAAAATTCTTCTAACACTGAGACTTATTATGAAGTTTGTGTTTTTAAAATGAATATACGTTAGGCTCCTTATAAGTTACCTTGTCAAGGTTTGGGAGAAAACAGGATGTCTGTATCTTTGTATTCCTGGTACTTAGCACAATGCCTGGCATACAGTAAGAATTCAGTAAGAGGAGATTGAATTGAATTGTTTGATATGAGAAAAATATAGCAAACTCGGCATTTATAGGTGACCCTTTGCCTAAAATAATTGAGTGTAAGATGATGGAAACAGCAACTGTTTCACTTTCTTTAACATTTAGCTAACAAAATCTATTTTTTCTATGTCCTTTCAATAACCTATAACCTTTTCTGAAATATTCTCTTTGTATGTATATATACATACATATTTGTAAGTCTATAAGTGATAGAATTGCATTGAAAGGATTGAGTCTAACAGCTCTTGTTTCAAGCTTACAATGGTTGTATTGTATTTCAGTCTTACTGGAAGAACTCTCAAAATGTCTTCAGGTACCATGAAACATCAGATATCCATTATAATTCTGTTTCTGCCTGCAGCAATAAGATCTGCAGTCCATTGTAACAATCGTACATTTCACTTAACACCAAGCATCATCTTATTTGGAGAAGTCCTGTTTAGAAGACTGAAATTTGTTCTCAGATCAAAGAGATTATGTCTTTGTCTGTTTTCTGCTGTTATTACAGATTACCACAGACTGAGTCATCGATAAAGAAAAGAAATTTATGTTACAGTTCTGGAGGCTGGGAAGCCCTAGGCTGAGTGGCCAGCTCTGGCAAAGTCCTTCTTTCTGCGTCACACATGGCAGAGGGAATCACATAGTGAGAGGACCAGAACATGCTGGCTCAGATCTCTCTTCCTCTTCTTATAAAGCATGTCTCATCATGGGGGCTCAACTCTGCTGACTTTATCTAATCCTAATTACCTCCCAAAGGCCCCACCTCCAAATGCTATCAACATGCAAATTTAGGGATCAAGATTCCAACATGACATTAGGGACATATTCAAACCATGAGCAGAATATAATTTGAATAAGAATGGACAATTTAGTTACCATCTAAATTATTAGTACATGTCTATAAATGTAAAGTTAGAAGCTCTTTACTATTTCTTTTTGAAAGGTTACAGTTTTTACTATGCATACACAAGCAAATATGTTGAATTATGAAGTTATCTCATGTGTGATTTTAGACATTGTGTTAAGTCACAAGACAAACTTACCTTCCCATTAAAGATAAAATTGTGAGAATGATTAAAATGTAGTAAATTTAAATATAAGTAAATGCCCATTTGTACAGTATTATGTTTAGAAAGAGTGGATTTAGGAAAAAAATCAATGTCATATTTAACTGAAATATGTATTGATTTTGATTCCTTCCATATTATTTAACTAAATAAATGTTGGGATTTTAAATGTTTATTGTGTCAAGTAGGATTTGCTTTATGAATCTGCGTGCACCTGAGTTAGGTGCATAAATATTTAGGATTGTTATGTCTTTTTGTTCAGTTGTACCCTTCACCATTATATAGTGACCATCTTTGTCATTACTCTTGTTGATTTGAAGACTAAGTTATCTGAAATCAGAACTGCTATGCCAGCTTTCTTTTGGCTTCCATTTGCATGAAATATTGTTTATCATCCCTTCACCTTGAGTCTGAATGCATCCTTGTGGGTTAGATGTATTTGCTGAAGACGGCATGTACTTGTCTTGTGTATATTTATGCATTCGGCAAGCCTATGTCGCTTTAGTGGGCAGTTCAAGCCATTCACATTTATTGAAAAAAATTGATAAGTGGGGCAGATTTCTGTTCATCCTGCAGAGTTGAACTTTGTTGCTTTGTTTTCTGTCTTGAGCCATTGTGGTATCTGGCCTTTGACCTTTAGCTTTTGGATGATACTTACACTGGTGAGTGTTTATTGTGCTGATCTGCGTGTAACACTGTTCTGAGTACTTCCTGGAGGGCAGGTCTTGTCTGGGCGAATTCCCTCAGTCTTTGCTTGTCTGAGAAGGTCTTCATTTCTCCTTCATATAAGAAACTTAGTTTTGCGGGGAACAAGATTCTAGGCTGGGCATTATTCTGTTTGAGAAGAGTGAGAATGGGGCCCCATTTGATTTAAAGAAAATGATAAACAGCAACACTGTGATAGCCAGGGATTTCAACACCCGTCTGACAGAACTGGACAGATCCTCCAAACAGAAGATAAAGAAATAATGGACTTAAAGAGAACTCCAGAACAAATGGGCCTGACTGACATTTACAGAACGTTCTACCCCAAAATCACTGAATATATGTTTTTCTCATTAGCTCATGGAATATTCTCTAAGATTGACCATATCCTAGGCCACAAAGCCTGTCTCAACAAATCAAAAAAAAAAAAAAATAGAAATTATACCACGCATCTTCTCAGACCACAGGGAATAAAATTACAAATCATGTAGATATACACCCATCCCCTCCCACCACTCCCCACCTCTGTCTGATACCCAATTGATGTTATTTCCAAATGTGCACTTAGGTGTTGATCAGGGAAACCAATTTTCTGGTGAGTACATGTGGTGCTTATTTTTCCATTCTTGGAATACTTCACTTAATAGAATGGGTTCCAACTCTCTCCAGGAGAACCAAAGAGATGTCGTATCACCGTTATTTCTTATAGCTGAGTAATACTCCATGGTATACAAATACCACATTTTACTAATTCTTTCATGAATTGGTGGACATTTGGGTTGTTTCCACCTCTTAGCGATTGTGAATTGTGCTGCTATAAACATTCAGGTGCAGGTGTCTTTATTATAGAATGACTTTTGTTCTTCTGGGTAGATGCCCAATAATGGGATTGCTGGATCGAATGGAAGGTCTACTTGAATCTGTTTAAGGAATCTCCATATTGCTTTCCACAGGGGTTGCACTAGTTTACAGTCCCACCAGCAGTGTATGAGTGTTCCTGT
>JAQIFY010005442.1:0-11029 GCA_028533085.1 Varecia variegata | reverse complement strand
AAAACAATGACCAAGTCTCACACTAAACCCCGAGGGGCAGGATAGACCCAAACAAAATATCAAAGTCTTTGAGAACTAAATTTATATTGGAACCACTGGCCACAGAAGACTAGAAAGAGTTTGTGCACTGACCCTTACCAAATAGATTGCCTAAGAAAACACAACACACACACACACACATATACACACACTTTCCAAAGGATTTTAACAGAATTCAGAGTCTTGCAGCAAAATATTTAAAATGTTCGAGTTGCAATTCAAATTTACTAAATGTACAAAGATCTGGGAAAATATGACCAATTCACAAAGAAAATGACAATCAAGAGATGCTAATACCAGAATTAATATAGTTAAAATGCCCATACTACCCAGGCAATCTATAGTTTCAATGCAATCCCTAACAAATTCCAATGGTATGTTTCACAGAAATAGACCAAAAATACTAAAATTTATATGGAACCACAAAAGACCTGAATAGCCAAAGCAATCTTGAGCAGGAAGAGCAAAATTAGAGGTATCATACTTCCTGATTTCAAATTATTCTACAAAACTATAATATTCAAAATAGCATTGTATTGACATAAAAACTGACACATAGACCAATAGAATAGAAAAGAGAGCCCAGAAATAAGCCCATGCATATACAGTCAACTAATTTTTGACAAGGTACCAAGAATACACAATGGAAAAATGATAGTCTCTTCAATAAATTGCCCATAATCTCAGCTACTCAGGAAGTTGAGGCGGGAGGATCACTGGAGGCCAGGAATTTCAGACCAGCCTGGGCAACATAGTGAGACTCTATCCCTAAAGAAAGAAAAGAAAAAAAAAATTAGCTGGATGTGGGTGTGGTGGTGCACACCTGTAGTCCCAGCTACTCAAGTGGGAGGATCCCTTGAGCCCAGGAGTTTGAGGCTGCAGTGAGCTATGATCATGACACTGCACTCCAGCTTGGGCGACAGAGCAAGACACCATCTCTTAAAAACAAAACTTTATACTATAATATGAAATATTTTGTGGTGAAAGATGAAAGATGAATATTGTAAATATGACATCTCACAAGTCACTTTCTTTATACATAAAATCAGAATTTTGTCAATTTTTATGGCAGTTAATGACATTTCAGGTACAAAAGTAGCAAAGTGCCTCATAATTATTAGTTCCATTTTTTAAAATTTCAATAAAATCACTAACAAAATTCAATTTGGAAATTTAAAATTATATTAAAACATCTCTAAATTTCTTACAGAGGAAAATGAGTATTACAAAATGAAAGCAGGTCATGAATGTTTCAACAAAGTGGAAAGTGTTTATAATCTAACACCACAAAGAAAAAGGACTGTGATTTAACCCCTGTGATTACAGATTCCAGGCAACTATTGCAATCTGTAAAGGCCAGAAAATCCTAGTGTTCCTTTGCAAATGATCTGTAAGTCACTGTGTTTCATTTCAAACTACAAGGCAAATGAAGAGGAGAAAAACCTTCAGCAAAATGACAGTACTAAAGTGAAACACTTTTCAGGCTATAGAGGCTTTATGAATGATAATGGTATCCAAGGTAACACAAAAATGACTAAATGGTAAAATTTGAAATGAACAACCACAGGAAAACACAGAATTTTAAACTACATAAAAGGGTCTATAGCAGTAACCAGTTATTTAGCTAACTCTAGAATTTCTGACAGCACATCCAAAAATGTATTTTAAAAACATTTTTCTATTTCTGAACATTTTATATAATAATCTATTATACACTTACATAACAAGTTTAATCAGTAATAATTTTATGAGCCAAATTATAAGCATGATACATGTGGACAGTGAATTACTACAATAAAAAGGTGCTTTTAAAATTTTCACTGGACTGCCCTTGCTGGTAAAAAGTATACATATAAAAATCATATTTATGATGCAATAAAATTATAATTCACAGGTAACAGTTATTGTAATTTTTCTAGCATATAGACATTATCTCCTTCATGTTTCTACTGCACTTGGATTGTGTGTTATTAAATTTTGCACTCTTTTGTGAACACATTGAATGTTTGGATCGTATCTTTTTTATCTTCACATCCCTACACTAGCATCTGGTGCATGTAAGTTCTCAACAAACACTAAATAAATATATGATCACTTCTAAGTCTGGCTTAAATATGATCACCACAGAGTCTTTCATTGTTAAAACAATAGTTTGATGCCCATTAAAATAATTTTCAAACTCTTAAGATAAATGTCAGTATTAATATGAGTATCAATGGACAAGCCAGTGGTTTGTCACTTTCAAAATTCACAGACCTCTCAATCCCTTCCACTCAGAAATATAGATAAATACTCATAAAGCCAGACCCACTGAATGTATAGTCAGGAGAATAAAGCAGTTGCCCCTCCCCCAGCTGCCCAGCCTATAATTAAAAATGTTTGGATAATTCAATAAAAATTTATATTTTCATATCTACTCTGTATCTGGCACTGGGAAAATATATGAAATAAATAGAAACCTCAAGTTTTTTCACTATCCAGTTTGGAAGAATAGGTACACGACCTAATATTAAACAAAGAGCTATTTTATACGTCAAAGTGCTGGAACTGTACTCAGGAATCATTTGCTTCCTTAACTGATAATTTTTCCCCCAGACCTAGTAATCTGTAATTTGTAATTGTTCACCTTGGATAGTTATCCCAACAATGCTGCTACTGTTCAATCACAACTGAAATTCATTCCTTGGTATTTTATTTATGGACGTTTTCAAACTATACACAATGAGTCACTTTTACTACCTTATAATATTGATAGCTCAAATTTCAGTTGCCTTGGTATCCACAACTCATGTAGCCTCTTCTCTTTAATATGCAATACTCATTACAACTAAATTCATATTAAGTGAACATCAATATTTTATGTTTATTTCTATTAAAATAGCTTTCCCCCTATCCTATATATGGGGGAAACCTAATATTTTTCTCATTTCTTCTACTTATTTCTAACTCTAACTCTGTTTTTGATGAATTATTAATCTGTCTTATCTCCCCTTCATGACAGTTCTCAACTTTTTGGCCACCTGCACCCATAGTAGCTCACTTTTCTTCTTTTACCTGATGAAAAAGCAAACAGACAAATAACTTTATAGGTACTGGTGTGTAATAGGCTTTACAAAAACTTAAAGAATAAAGTAAAGAGGTTATTTCACAGCAAAAAATAAACCCTGAAAAGTAAATATTAAACCTCTGTTTTGTAGAGTCCCTCTTCTATTTCAACCACTAGAATTTTTTCAATCAATTTTTAATAATTAATAGATTCTTATTGCAAAAAGTACAAAAAGGTATAAAGAAAAATTAACTCCAAGCTCAATCCCCCAGTTTCTTTCTCCAGAGGTAACCACTACTGTTAACATCTTATGTTTTCTTCTAGAGATATTCCTTATTAAGAGTATTTTCACTGACTAGTCCTTTTTGATAGCCAGTGGAAAGCTCCCTATTCTTCTCCCATAATATTTTTAATAAAATGGGTAACTTTATTTTTTAATAAAAACTGTACATATATATCACGTACAACATGATGTTTTGAAATATGTATACATTGTGAAATGGCTAAATAAAGCTAATTAACATATGTATTACCTCACATACTTATGTTTTAAGGTGAGAGCACTTAAAATCTACCCTCAGCAATTTTCAAGAATGTAATACATTGTTACTATTAATAACTACAGTCACCATGTTGTCCTCCAGGTTCATCCATGTTGCTGAAAACAGCAGGATTTCCTTCCTTTTTAAAAACTGAATAGTGTTGCATTGTGAATATACACCACCTTTTTAAATCCATTTATATGTTGATGGACACTTAGGCTGTTTCCATATCTTGGCTATTGTGAATAAGATTGCAACGAACATGGGAGTGCATGTAAGTATTTATTACTATAAACTTCCCTCTTAGAACTGCTTTTTCTGTACCTTATAAGTTTTGGTATGTTATGTGTCAATTTTGTTTGTCTCAAAATATTTTATAATTTCTCTTTTAATTTCTTCTTTGACCCATTGGTTCTTTAAAAGAATGTTGTTTAAATCCCATGTATTTGTAAGTGTTCTGAAATTCTTCCTGTTACTGATTTCATTTCATACCATTGTATTTGCAAAAAAATACTTGATATGATTTTAATCTTCTTAAATTTGTTAAGACTTATTTTGTGGCCTAGTATATGATCTACCCAGAGAATGATCCATTTTCCCTTGAGAAGAATGTGTATTCTGGTGCTGTTGGGGGTGATGTTTTATATATATCTGTTAGATCCATTTGGCCTAAAGTATAGTTTAAGTCTGATATTTCCTATTGATTTTCTGTTAGTATTACCTGTCCATTGCTGACAGTGGGGTCTGAAAAATCCCCTGCTATTGTTGTATTACAGTCTATATCTATGTTCAGAACTAGTAACATTGGTTTATGTATTTAGGTGCTCCAGTGTTGGGTAATGGGAGATTCTATTACTGATTCAACTTACAATTTATAATTTTATATACAATTTATAATTGTTATATCCTCTTGAAGAATCGACACCTTTATCATTATATAATGACCATCTTTACCTCTTTTTACAATTTTTGACTTAAAGTCTATTTTATGTGATATACGTATAGCTATGCCTGCTCTCTTTTTGTTTCCATTTGCATGAAATATCTATTTCCATCCCTTCACTTTCAGTCTATGTGTGTCCTTACAGATGACATGGGTCTCTTGCAGGCATAGAGTTGCGTCTTATTTTCCAATCCATTCAACAATTCCATGTCTTTTGGTTGGAGAATTTAATCCACTTACATTCAAGGTAATTATTGTTAGGCAAGGACTTATGACAGCTATTTTGATTTATTAAAAAGTAAATTGCTAACTCTGACTAAAAAGTAGAAATCAAAAGAAAACTGATGATTAAACTGAGAAATTTTTCAAACAACTATTCGTAAAATTGTTTCAATAGAAACATGGTCATAAAATCCATAAATCGAACAATAGTAATTAGTATCACTACTATTGTTTAACATTGTTTGAAAACAATGGTCAGGACAGTAAGACATGAGGCAAAAATAAAATTTATGCAGGGCAAAAATGGTAAACATATGTTTATTTGCCATTGATGTTATTGTATTTCTGAAAGACTTCAGAGTATCACCCAAAAATATATTAGTTAATAAAATGTGTGTAAAGCAGATAAGGGAAGTCCCATTGTGTTATATTATAATTTGTACTCACATCTCTTGCTATCAGAATTATTGGTGGTCTACACCCTATTGCTAAATGAACACACTCAAAAAAAAAAGATTTAGAGTCGCTAAAACATGGTAAACAATTCAAATTTGTTCCATGTAATAGTCTCTAATTAGAGAGTTTGTATAGAATAAATTGGTATGTTTTGAAAACTTAATGCTGAAATATCCCTCCTTATAGTATATTTATTTAGTGTGATTTGCATGAAAATATCATTATATCAGGGGAAAAGGATTCATTAAAAAAAAGTGTTAAAACTTTTCAAGATCCCTTATGTGAAAAGTCATAAACTGAACTATAGTGACGTGAACCAAGTCTGCACAGGAAAGCAACTCCTGCCTCGTGCTACTAGTCATGTCTTCCTGCCTCTCCCCACTCAGAAGCTCACTTACTTTTAATTAGTCTTTAGTCTTTCTTATAATTATTTCTAACTTAATGGCATTAGGTTAAAAAATGTTGCCTCTCTGATACAAATTATTTGAAATTTGATTAAACTTGTTCTATGAACCTACAATGTCAATTTGCAAAAGTTTCATTGTGTTTGAGAAAAATGTGCATATTATATAATTGTTGAGTACATAGTTCTATACATGACCATTTGATTATGCTTGTTAACTATGTGAGATTCTAGAAATTGTGTCAAAATTCTTAAAAGGCTATATTATTCTTTTTCAAATCTGGAAATCTTTTGCTGGTATCTTATTACTGTTTCTTTTTTTAATTAAATCTGTGATCATTTCATTATTTGAAACATATTTCTTTGATAACTGATATCTAATAATGCTCATTATTTGAAGTCCTTGGTGTTTTTGGTTTTGAGGGGGAATTTTGTTTGTTTGTTTGGGTTTTTTTTAGCAACAGGGTCTCATTCTGTCACCCAGGTTAGAGTGCAGTGGTGTAGTCATAGCTGACTACAGCATCAAGCTCCTGGGCTCAAGAGATCCTCCCACCTCAGCCTCCTGAGTATCTAGGAATACAGGCACATACCACCACTCCTGGCTAATTTTTAAAAATTTTTTTGTAGAGACAGGGTCTTACCATGTTGCCCAGGTTGGTCTCGAACAACTGGCTCTTGGTATTATAAGTGTGCCATTTGTGGTCTCTGATGACAAGGACTAATGGATCATTGGTTGTTTTGTGGTTTTTTTGTATTTTGTATTTTAGACTATAAACACATGTTTGATGAAATTTTGTTCATGATAAGTTTGGGGGGTCTGAGTTGGAGTGAATCATTGAGGTTGCATTTGCTTCTGCTAGGTGTCCCATGAGCATTGCCATTCAAGAACCATTTTCAAATATTTTTATCTTTTGATAATATTGCATGAGTACATAAATTTGAAGTCCACATCCATTGAAGACAGAACTTTGAGGGTACATTATCATTATAGATTTTTTTAAATCTCTCCAAAGTGCAAGCCAAAATAGACAAACTTACCTATCATCTTCCTTAGCCAGTGGCAGAATATATGTCATATAAAGGATGTAGTCCCTTAAGAATCCTAGAAGTTTTGGAGATTTTAATAGGAACTCCCCTCTTCATAAGAACCCAAATCATATCTCCCTCCCGCCCCCATGTAGTCATTACTACTCAAATCTCTTGGTTGCTAAAATCTACAATGCTTCCCCAAACCTCACAGAAAAGCCTAGATTCAGAGTTTGTTTCTAGTCTAGTTTTTCAAGTTTCTCTTCATTATTAGTTCCTGTTAATCTCCATATTTCTTCTGGGGCCAGATATGCATTTAAAGAATATAGATTATATTTTATCCAACATTTCCATGTATTTTGTGTCAAGGCTGTTTTAGAATATTTAATCTACTGGGCATTGCTGGAAAAACATGGAATATTATTTTCCTATATTATACTTAATTTTTTTTTTCATATTTCTCTACTACCTGGAAGAACCAGTGAAAACATCTGACCCTTTGGACCTGTCTTGATCAGGAAAGGCTGTACTTGCAGAGGAATCCTTTTTCCTTTTGATTGCAAATACGTACCTTCATATAAGAGGATAATCGAACACAACCAGAAACATAAAAGAGAGCAGAAGGTAAATTATTTCTTTTGTTTCTTTTTGTAATCCTTGTTTCTTAATCCATTTTGTGTTGCTATAACAGAATATCCCAGACTGGGAAATTTATAAAGAACAGGAATATATTTGACACACAGTTCTGGAGGGTGGGAAGTCCAAGAGCATGGCATCTGCATCTGGTGAAGGAGTTTTTGCTGCGTCATCTCATGGCAGAAGGTGGAAGAGCAAGAAAAAGCAATAATGAGTGAGCAAGAGAGGACCAAACTTGCTTTTATAACAAAGCCACTCTGGTGATAACTAACCCATTCCCATGATAACTAGCCCATTCCCGTGATAACTAGCCCATTCCCGTGATAACAACATGAAACCATTCATGAAGGCAGAACCCTCATGACCTAACCAACTCTTATTAGGCCCCACCTCCAAACACTGTAGCATTGGAGATTAAGTTTCCAACACATGAACTTTGGGGGACATATACAAACCATAGTATCTGCTCTCACCATCTCTCTAATGTTATAAAGAGCATTTGCCAGTTTAATGTTACAAAGACTTTTGCCAGTTTAAGCCCCCTTAAGGCAAATGCAAAAGTCCTCTAGATTCTCTCTGACCATCTGCAGCTCAACGTTTCGTTCTACTGAGCCTTCTTTTTATCAGACACATTTCAAAGGAAACATTTGTTTTTGGTAACATTGCTTTACCACTGTCCTGTTTCTTACAACTATCTCTAGTACTCTATTTAGAAATTGAGAAAAAAATTCATGACAGTCATTTTAACATGAATTACCTTTTTTTTTTTTTGACAGAAAACAGTTGTAATCTTATTGCAGAATGTCTCATGGGCATAGCAACAGCATGATATGACTTGAATACCACTTCCCCCACACCACCTGGGTTGTGCTGTGCATATAGTCAATGTCCAACAATAACTTCTTCATTGATTTATTAAATAATTATTCAACTGGTATAAATTCCCAAGCACCTTCCATATGTCAATGTCTTCAGCTAACTAAGATGCTATTTATATTTTAGCAAAATTAACTGTTCACTAAAACTATACATTTGCAACATGGTGATGAACCAAATTTGTCATTTTCTTTTTCCCCTATTGAGTTTCTAGATCATGTTATCCTTTTGCTTTGCATTTTATAAATTCTATAAACCTTTCTACTTTTTTCTTGAATTATTAATGATTCCACTTGATGGGAGTGTTCATGTGTTCTTACCCTTTTAAAAATATAATAAATCAGTCTTTACTTTTAGGAACTTTCAAACAAAAAGAAAAAACAAATGAAAGAACTCTCCAAAAGTTTTCCTTTAGTCAAGGAATAATTACCAAGAATTTCTTCTATTTCTACAATGTGTTGAAATATTCTGTTTTCTCACCATTCTAAATAGATTTTTCAACATTATCTGAGTCTTCTAATGACAGTCATATAGCCATCTGACTGGTAGCAGGTTTTTTTTTTTTTACCATTAAAAAGAAAATGAGTGGCCCCTTCATTTATTCAAGGATTATTATCTATGAATCTTAATTCACAGAATGAGGAAGTCAACCAAAGAGACTATTGAGCAGACAAAATAGATATTACCAAGTTCATGTAAGACCTACAGAATAATGATGAGAGGGAGAGGAAGAGAGCAAGAATAAGAGAGAACTGACAGATTGATGAAGGCTGGCATTGACAGACGTAAGAAATGGCAACTGGGACATTGATAATGAGGAAAAAGATAGGAAACTATAGAAGTAAAAACCTCAGAAACACGTAACTCTGAAATAATTTAAAATTGGGACAAATCAACTTATACATATAAAGACCAACAGAGAGGATCAACCTTTTACACAGTAACTGATACAGATGGTACCCAACTTATGATGGTTTTACATAATTTTTTGACCTTACAATGGTGCAAAAGCAATAAGCATTCAGTATGCTCCTCAAATTACAGTGCGCTACATCTGAATAAACCCACTGTCCGTCAAACATATTGTAAGTTGAAAATATTTTCAACTTATAATGGGTTTTCAGGATGTAGCCCCATCCTTAATGGAAGAGTATCTATATTTATAATGATGTCCATGGTCAACCAAAAGAAATTTACTCAAGTTCTAACTATTTAGCATAATAAGCTTTTTATATTTAATTAATTTTTGAAATGTTTCCATAAAACTTGGTAATTTTTTAATAACCCCACACATATGTCTTGGTATGTATAAGGATGTTCTTCCTGAGTTCTGAAGAAATTAACAAGTTGTTTCTTGATCTTGCCAAATAAATGAATAAGTATTATGTTTCACAGTTTCAGATTAACTCATTACAGTCAAGATTGCACTTTTAAATTCCATGTACATAAGAAAGATATTCTCTGGTATTAAAATATTCAACCTCAGAAGCTAAGAAAATATAAGCATTAATGAAATATATTATAATAAAATTCCTCTACTTCCAATTAATGAGGAAAATTCTAGCATAATTGTAAACTTTTCAACTGTCCAATATTTCTAGAGCAATGCAGCTTCTTTTCTTTTAAATATTACATTAAGAACTAATGTATAATAGAGAGCATAAAAGTAAAAATTTTAATGCTTCAAAAACATGTTTAAAATAATTCCTATTGTATAGTAATTTTCAAAAACACAACACCCTCAACTTAAAGTAATTTATTGTTTGATACAGAACTTTAAGGCATGCCACAAGGATAACATATTTCTTGACCTTAATTTTTATTCTTGATTCTCTTTCTTTCAAAGGCATAGAAAAAATAATTAATTTTAAGATTATACTTATAGAGAATATATATAATATTTTGTAAGCATCATATATACTAAATTAATAGGATCATGGTAAAGACCCTAGAATCCAACTCTATGTGTAGCTGCGTCAGAGCTGCTTCAGATTTGATTAGATTTTCCATTGTTGCACACATTTAAAAAGGCTGTCCTTCACTTTTTATAATCTCCATCCACTCTCGTATCTGGGCTACTCAGAACTCTCTCTTATGCAAGCGACAGAAAGCCAGCTCACACCTGACCTAACTAGGGAGTCAAGCCTAGATACAGGGGTCAAATGACCAAATAGTCTTTCTTTCTCTCTTCCTCTCTCCCTATGTGTGTTTATATGTGTTTGGGGGATTTTTCATGTCATCATAACGTTTCATTCATAAAAATTCTATGTTTAAGGTATGCAACATGATGTTTGATTGTACATATACGTAGTGAATGATTATTACAGTCAAGCAAATTAACATATCCAGCTTCTCACATACTGTTTATATGTGTGTTTTGGCATTTGTTCTCCAGCTATGAATTATGAGCAATTCCATAAGATGAACAGGAGGCAATGTATCCACAAACAATTCCAGTCATTAGTCCCAAAAAAAAAGAAAAAGAGAGAATCTCACTGTCACCGTTCCCTGCTTCAGTGGTGTGTGTGTGTGTGTGTGTGTGTGTGTGCAGAAGGGAGAGTATGGAAGTATCTATAAAAGGAGACTCTATTTGGACAGCCCTGGATAATACATCCATCCCTTTGACCATAAAGACAAGGCATCTTTTTCAAATAGATTTAGGGGTACAAATGGTTTTTTGTTACATGGATGAATTACAAATTGGAGAAATCTAGGCTTTTAATATACCCATCACCTGAATAGTGTACATTGCACCAAATACATAATTTTTTATCCCACATCCCCCCTCCCAACCTCTCTTTCTGAGTCTCCAGAGTCCATTAAGTCACTCTGTATGACAA
>JAQIFY010005441.1:0-11030 GCA_028533085.1 Varecia variegata | reverse complement strand
ATGAGCTATGGGAAAAAATAACTCATGATCACTCACTATTATTTTGTTGGATTTTTATGGTGTTTCTCCAATAGTTTCTCTATCTAAAGGTAGTTCAGATAATTATACGTACATGGACCCACACACATAATGAAGTAGTGGTCATACTTTATAGATTTCTAAGCAATGTTTTGAATTAATGAACATTTTTTCATGTCATCAAAAATTCTTCCAGAACAATATTTCTAATGGTTGTCAAATAATTCACCTACCAAAGATCCATATACTATCATTTATTTACTCACTCTCTTATCACACATTTAGCTCTTTATATTTCCCTATTATTAATAAAGTACAATGACTATCTTTGTATATAATTCTTTGGGCATGTACTTTAATTTGTAAACTTAGCTATACAATAAGGATATTAACTATCATGTATATTGCAAACATTTTTCAACTTTATCATTGTTTTCTTAAAATAAAATTTACTGAAAAGGTAATATGTTACATATATCAAAAACCAAAAATGAAGGTATAAAGTGAAAAGTATCCCTCCCAACTTTATCTCCCATATGCCCAGTTCCCACCCACCACCCTCACACACACAGTTAACTACTGTTACTCATTTCTTCTGTTAACTTTAAGTGTGTATATTCAAATAAGGAGATAACCTCTCCCCCCATTTTCCATATAATATGTACTACACAATATGCACTTTTCTTAACATTTTTCAAGTCATTTAACAATATATCTTTACAGTTCATGCGATGGACTGAAAAGTAAAAAACAATATCTCTTGTACTTGGTCTTTCTATGTCAGTACATAAGACACATACATACACACACACACACACACACGCTTTCACGCTCTTCACCCTCGGCACTCTTCACGATAATCCTGTATGGGGTTTTTACAAGCTGTATTTGTAAAGAGAAGAAACTTTGGCTCAGAAAGCTTAAGTGACTTACTTGCCTAAGGCCATATAATAAGAGGCGCAGTTGAGGTTCAAACACAGGCCTGCCAGACTCCAAACCGGAACTCTTCAACATCCCACATGCTTTATCCCTTTTTCACTTTGACTCCTGGTTCAGGAACAGAAGAATTATACCAATCAGAAAATTTGCCATCTCCCTCAAACTTTATGAGTACTGACTTCTAAGGTAGTTCAAAATGCTTTTTTTTCTATTCCTTCCCACCTATAGTATCTTCCTCTCTATATTCATGGAGAAACTAGAAGGTGGAAACTCAAAAGTGTATGTACAAGATGGGAGGTGGGATGGAGAAGTGACAATAAGGACACAGCTGGAGGCCCATTGCACCTTGCTGCTGGAGATGACACAATAAAATAATAATGATTAAAATTCATTGAGCTTTTACAGTGGTCAAGGACTTGGCTAAATGTTTTCCAGGCATTAGTTCATTGCAACAGCTTGATGAAGTAGGTACTGTCATCCCCTCATTATAGATGAGGAAACTGAGGCTTGAAGAGATTAAATTACTTGCTCAGATCAGCCAAAAATCAGGTGAAGCTGGGATGTTTTGTACAAAGATCTTTGTTCTGGGAATCAAGAAGTTTCTGTGACACTGCTGCTAGTTTACTTTACAGTTTAATACAAGTGGCTGCCCCTTTTCCTGCTTCAGTGTCCAATCTGCAAACTGTTTCCTTCTGTGACTTCTGAGACTCTGAGGTCTCTGGGGGTGGAATTTGGAATTTGGAGGGAAGGTAAAGCATGGATAGGACTGGAAGAGAACACAAAATTTATTTGCTCAAGACACTGGCCTCAGCTGCACCTCCATATATATGCCGTTGCCCTGCTTCACCCTTCCCACTTATTCTCCTGCTCACAGAACTGATTCTCTTCCTCTCCCCAGTTGCAGATCTAAGTTAAGTGCCCTAGGAACTTGACAGATTCAGAAAATGAAGGAAAACCCAAGGGAATGCTACTTTTGAGACCACTATCTGAGCTTTTCTGGGCTTCTGCCATCTGTCACAGTTTAAGAGTCAGAGAGAGCCCCCCATGACAGCTAGAGGCTATGTCAAGGAAGCAACATTCTGGTAACGCTCTGTGTTTACCATGAGGGTTTGGTTATTTCCTCTGGTGTCTAGTTGGACTTTCCCAAGAATTAGTTACCATGGTTCTTGGGCCTGGCATCAGCCTCCAGAGCATGGAGCCAATCAAATATCATGCGTCCTGTAGAGTTTTTTATTTATTATTATTCAGGATATTATGGGGATACAAACATTTTGGTTACATGAAATGCATTTGCCTTGCAAAGCCAGGGCCAAAGGCACGTCCTTCCCCCATACAGTGCACCCCACCTCCATTAGCTGTGGGTTTACTCACCCCACCCGCTCTAGCCCTCACTCCCCCATATCCTCACCTGACCGGCACCCAGTGAGTACTATGTGAGCACCTTAGTGTTGATCAATTAGTACCAGTTTGATGGTGAGTACATGTGGTGCATGTTTTTCCATCCTTGTGATATCTCACTTCAAAGGATGGGCTCAATCTCTACCCAGGATAATATAAGAGGTGCTAGATCACCACTGATTTTTGTAGTTGAGTAGTATCCCATGGTATACATATACCATATTTTATTAATCCACTCATGGATTGATGGGCATTTGGGTTGTCCTGTAGAGTTTTAAGTTTACTGGTGGCAGCATTTCTGGCATGGGCTTGTTTCCCTGGGGCTCCTTAAGCCTTTTATTAATGCACCCTGAGACTCTCCCATGTTTTGGCTCCTCCGGAAGCCTGGCAGTAGTGTGCAAGATATGGGATCAGTAGAGAAATATTTGGCAGCTTTGGGGATCTGTGTTTCTACTGGTGACATATGGCTTAAAAGAGCTGTGTAAGAGTTCCCTGAGGCTGACCTCTCTGAAGCCCTAAGGAGCTCTGGCCTGGGCTTCAGGGAATCTGAGCCATAGACTATGCTCAGCCACTAACTCCCTGTGTGACCGTGGGCAGACTACTTCGCCTCCCTGAGCCTCTCAGTTTCTTAAAACCTCTTCCAGCTCAAACATTCTGTAATTCATGAAAGCTGAATAGTACCGGAAATTGTTCTGCTCAGGGTATTTATGGTTTGAGCAGAAATGAATAGGCTGGATAAAGTGTGACCTTTCCAGGGGACATAAAATGTTTTCCCAGTTAAATGCACATTTCCTAAACCAGTTCCCAATTAGTAGAGCCAATATGAGTCAGCCTTGTGATAGGGCCACATTCTTACCTGCCATAGCAAAGCAGGAGCACAGTGCTCAGAACTGAGTGTCACACTTTAGAGGAGGACACACTAAGGCTGGAGTTATTTCAGGGCCATGACCAGGATGATGAGGGAACGCTGAACTATGCCACGTGAGGAAGAGAAGGACCTGGGGAAGAATAACCAGAAGAAGACTTCCAGGAAGGTCTGGGCCCATTTTTTTGACTCCTGTGGGGAAGAGGATATATTAGTCATTTTCTGTTGCCTAGAAGAGAATACCAGAAACTGGGTAATTTATAAAGAAAAGGAAGTTATTTCTTAGTTACAGAAACTGAGAAGTCCAAGGTTGAGGGGCTGCATCTGATGAGAGCCTTCTAGCTGTGGGGGGCTCTGCAAAGTCCCAATGCAGAGCACGGCATCACATGGTGAGACCTGCTTGCTCAGGTCTCTCTTCCTTTTGTCATAAAGCTACCAGTTCTACTCCCATAATAACCCATTAATCCATTAACCCATTAATCCATGAATGGATTAACCCATTCATGAGGACAGACACCTCATGAGCCAATCACCTCTTAAAGGCTCTATCTTTTAATACTGCCACATTGGGTGTTAAGTTTCTAACCACAGCAGAGGGGTCTTGTGGGGAAAAGGGGTGACTTCAAACCTGATTCAATAGCTATACTGCCATTCAGTAGATAGACACTACCAAGGGACAGATTTCACAGTAAAAGTTCAGGAAAAATTTCAAAGTGAAACCTAAGTCTTCTGTAAAATAAGCAGATTACAGAACGGTAAAACAGAACACAAGGATCTGCATTCCAGCTGGAGGAAGGTTTGGAGAAAAGCCTGGATCTGTCTAAGGGCATGGTCCTGCACTGATGTTTGACTTCTAGGGAGAAATACAACTGAATTTCTGTAAATGTTTGGTGCACTAGGCAGCAATTGAGAGTGTTGTAACAGAATAAGTTACTTAAGTATATATGGGATCCCTGATGAGACTTCAATAAATACTTCTGAAACTTTGGGAAGATAGAGCTGGAGATCCTAAAATATTGCATGGGAATGAAATAAGAGAGATATTACATTTTCAGCAACCTCTCCAAAATTCCAATAATCTAAACTTCCATGTTTAACTTACGGGTTTAATCGCCACATTTCAAATGTCATTAATTCTTGAATAGAGCAAGGCATGCTACTTCACCGTTAGTACTAAAGTGCTAAAAACATATCAAAGAGAAAATCCTGAATAATTGTCTCAGTGGTATCCAGCATTGGAATGAAATATAATAATCTCTCAGGCCACTTAGGTAGTCCTTTCACCAGAAGCAGGTATCACAGTATGTCCTTGTAGTTCTTATTTAGTGTGGCTGCCATTGGTTTTATGTCCAACACATAAAATTTATGTGTGGCCTTTCCAGCCTAGATAGATAGACTACTGTTCCATACTGTAGATCTGCTTGACTTCTATACAAGGCCTTCCTGGGAGACCCTAGAGATTTCAGTCGAGCTGTTCCACATGGGGGCCTATATTTTGCCCATGTTCACATCAATTTAGCTCTAAGCAGGACAGAATGATCACAGAGTTTCCATAAAGAGAATATCCTGGGGAAAGACCACATCTTGTAGGTTCTAGGACTCAGGATGCTGAGATAGCTTCATCACTCTGATGCCTAGAACACAGGACATGGCAAAGGTGACAGCCTGAGAAAAGGCAGTCTACTTGGCTTGGTATGACTTCATTCTGCAACTGTTGAAACTGTTTTAGGCTGCAGTGACCAAATGTACTGAATTTCAGGCCTGTATTAGGCAGTGCAGGCTGCTATAACAAATCAGACTAGGTGGCTTATAAACAACAGAAATTTATTTCTCACAGTTTTGGAGGCTGGAAGTCAAAGATCAGGATGCCAACATGGTCAGGTTCTGGCGGGGACCCTTTTCCAGGACGCAAACTGCCAACTTCTTGTTGTATACTCACATGGTAGAAACAGAGAGATAGCTATTAATAGCTCTCCGGCCTCTTCTTATAAGGGTAATAATCCCATTCATGAGCATACCACCCTTATGATCTAATTAGCTGCCAAAGACCCTATCTCCAAATACCATCACAATTGGGATTACGTTTCAACATGAAGTATGGGGGAATACATTCAATCCATAACAAAGCCTCACTGAAGTATTGCTGCTGAGTCACTTAGAAAATCTTTGTCTGATTTCACTTTTTTTGAGAACTGGGTAGTTATTTGGAATGTTATGGGGAGATATATATTAGCTCTTGCCCAGAGCTGTGGTGTGGGATGGATAGCCCTATGAAAAAGGAGAACTTAGAATGGAAGGCAGATGCCCCAAAACTCCAAGTCCATGAGCTACATATTTCTGAAGATAAGAAACAGTCCAAAAGATGAAACGGTCATTCCAACACAGAGTCAAAGTGAAATTCACACTATGTCTATGACTCAGGAGACAAGCAGCTAAGTCCTACAATTAGTAGGAGGGTAGGCCAGAGATAAGCTGACCCTAGCTTGGCATTGGGTGAATACTCGGTCTTGTTCCAAACAGCAGAGTTCAAGGATACAAAATGGAAAGAAAACACAACTGAAGTAATTCAAAGCCAGTGAGTAATGTAAAACTATTTATATTCACTTTCCACTAAACTGAGTAGGGGACATTTCCCAGGTAGTTCAAGGAAAGGTAGAGAAGAAAGCATTTTTAAGAGAAATGATCTCTGTGCTTCTGATATGGTAGTTGGTGCAAACTAGGACACGCTGCAGATAGAAACATGTACAAAGGCAAAAATTGGGAGGAACCTGTCATACTGGACAGGTGGAAGAAGGTGCTGAAGAAGTTTGGTAGATTTGCATGGATAGAGAAAACAAGAGATGGATGGCCACAAGGATGATGACTGCTGTTTTCTAAAAGGGACCCAGTAGATAGTCTCACAGCTTCTTTTTCTGGCAGGCAATATGGATAAGCTAGGATGGAAGATACCTGCCAACACCAAGCTAATAATCTCAGCTGGGGCTAGTGATTGTATTTCTGTTCAGATGGTGAGCTGTACAACAAGAATTTAGCAATGACCAGACAGATACACCAGCAATGCTACTGGTGGAAAGTGTACCAATATACATATTTGAAGATATGATTGGCAGATATGACAATAAGAAAATTTTTGAAAACAATTTAAAATAATTTTTAGTTGACCATCACATATATTTACAGGGCACACTATGAGGTTTTGAGATATATATATACAAAAAGGAACGATTAAATGAAGCCAATTAACATATACATCAATGCACAAACTTATCTTTTTGAAAGTGAAACCATTTAAAAACTACTTTTGGCAAATTTGAAATATACACTACAGCAGTTTTAACTACAGGCACCATGTTGTACAATAGATCATTAAAAAATTTATTTGGTGATTTTTGGAAAAAATGGCAGATTAGTGTCGACCTCCTGGCTCTGCTACCCGAGTGGGAGGCAAAGAACGCAGACAGCTACACACAAGTGGATCGCTTTCCCACAGGAACAGCATCGTGAATCCGCAGAGAAGCAGCGCGGGACAAACAGCACAGGGGAAAAAAAAAAAAAAAAAGGGTGAATTGAAGAATCGACCACTAAGTTCAGAGAGTGCGAGATACACAATAGGAAACAGAGCCTGGGACGGCCGCAACCATTGGCCAGCTGGGGCAGTGTGGTCTGACCCACAGGAGGATGACTCTTCCTCCATTGACCTCCACATCCACTCAGGCGGGGAAGTGTCTGAAGTCAGTGGGAAGCTGAGGCGCAGGCTGACCGACAATGTGGAGAAGAGACAAAGTTGGGGGGCATTTTGAACTCTCCAGTGTGCGAGATGCTAGGTCTGCACTGGGCGGGGAAGGGTCAGGTCTGAGCGGACACTTCCCCGATCCGCGGGAGTGAGTTTGGACCCAGACTTCTCGCCTCTGGTGCTCGCCGGGTCCAGACCAAGGGAGGTGAATGCGGAGGAAGGGGCTCTGCCCCAGGAAACCGCCAATTCAGCCGGCGCAGGGTGGGATAGAGTTTGTGGGACTCTCTGCTGGACAGGCGCAAGTCAGTGTGTCACGGAAGCAGAGGGGACGGGCCGGTGGCTGGTTGAGACAGCCTGCCAGGTCCAGCGCCCGTTGCCCTCCAAGCAATCACCTCTGTGCTGGCTCTCCGTGGGCGGGCAGCCGCCATTTTGGGGGTCCATAGCCTAGAAACGCTGTGGCGCATTGCCGAACTGGGCACTACTCCTTCTTTAGCCCAGCAGGGCAGGCCCAGGCAAGGGACTCAGGCGGCACCACTGCCACTGCCCAGCAGAGCAAGCCCGGCCCTTGGAGGAGGGGAGTAGGAGAGAAGCCACTTTCTGAACATTCCACCCCCGGCAGCTTGCCTTTTCACGAGGGCTGGTCAAACCCTGCCCTTGAAAGCGCAGAGTAATACGAGAAACCACTTTCTGAACATTCCCCCGCCCCCCAGCTGCACGCAGGCAGGCCAAACCCCGCCCTTGAAGGGGTGGAATAACCATAGAAGCCGCTTTCCCCGCTGAGTTGCTCCATGGCTTGGAGGAGCTTGTCTCCTTGGCCAGCCGCTTCTACCCCATGCCTACCAAGCTCCGCCCTTGGAGAGAAGCCGCTTTCTTGGCTGAGACCGGTTGTGGCCTGAGGCAGCATTCCCTCCCCACGCCCTGCCCCACTTGTACTTCACGCCGAGCTAACACTGCCATTGGAGGGGTGGAGTAAAGAAGAGAAGCCTCTTTCTGCACAGCAGCCTCTGGCAACACCTCTCCCCCAGTTCTACGGCTAGATTTGCTTGACTTCCCCTACAGCAGGGCAGATGCTGCCCCTGGAAGAGGGGAGAAACAAGAGAAGAGGTTTTTCTGGACTGGAACGAATGCGCGACAGTCTTAAGCAACACCCCTTCTCCAGCCCGGCAGGGCAGGCTACACCCTTGGAGGTAGGGAGAAAGGAGAAAAGTCACTTTCTCTGTGTGACTGGGGTGAATCTGTGGACCTTTGGAACTAAACAAAAGGGAACAGACTGTTTAATCGGACCAGTGGGTTGGTCTCGGTCATCTGATAAGAACATAACACTAGGGCTTGCGCTTGGCCTCCAGGCCGCTGCCAGCGTTGGGGCCTGCGGTCCGGGAAGGAAAATCTGGGCCACAGTCTTCAGCAATTGCACCAATTGACACCCCCCATCTGGGGCTGCCTCTCAGGTGTGGCGAAAGAGCCCTGAATAATGTATTAGCAGCTCTCCCTTAGCAGCAGATAAAGCAACCACAGAAGTATATGCTCTCAGGCTTGTAGGCACCTGTTGCTCTTCTTACCCCACCTAAAGGGGCAACAGGGCACAAATAACCCTTGGGAGTGACAGGGCATTTCCCAAAGTTTGGGGCGCCAGTATATCCCATTTGGGGGTTTAGAGCCAAAACAAAGATATTGGAATACCTTGTCAATCGACCTCTCCACGCAAACTACAAGCAACAAAAGAGAGGGTAACCCCATAGCTCATCACAGTGCCTTCCTTCTCAAACTAGCAGAGGGCAGTGGAGTCACTCACACAAGAATAATTCACCACCTGGGAGAATAAGTAAGGGGTCCAAACTTACTAATCTCCTTTGGCAAGAGGTGAAGACAACAGGTCAGAGTCAATCCAACAGGCTAAAACACCTCTAAGGCAATACAAGTCAAGAGCATATGTCCCCAGCACTGTCAAGGAATGTCCCTTTGGGGTCCCGGAATTAAAGCCATAACCCAGCCCCAGCACCCCCAGTTCTTGACAAAGTAGCTTGATGAGTAAGAATCAGTGAAAGAACACAAGAAACACGAAAGATCAGAGAGAAAAGTCACCTCCAAAAGAAAATATTCGATCTCCATCAAGAGATACCAACTTACACAACATGATTAAACTGACAAAGGAAGAATTCCCAGTATGGATTGTAAAAAACTCAATGGAATTGAAGAGAAAATAGAATGACAACATAAAGAAACCACAAGAGCAATTCAGGAAATGAATGAAACATTCTCTAAAGACATTGAAATACTATGGAAAAACCAAACAGAAATCTCGGCAATGAAGAAGGCATTCAAGGAATTTCAAAACACAGTGGAAAGCCTCAAGAACAGAATGGATCACGCAAAGGAAAGAATCTCAGAATTTGAAGATAATGCCTATGTGCTAAACAAATCGGACGAAGAAAAAGAACACAGAAATGAGACAAGACCAAAACATACAAGAAATGTGGGATTATGTAAAGAAGCCAAATGTAGGAATCATTGGCATCCCTGAGAGAGAAGAAGAAAATACACAAGGGCTGGAAAACTTATTTCATAGACTACTGGAGGAAAATATGCCTGGCCGGGTCAGAAATCTAGACATCCAGATACAAGAAGCACACAGAACTCCTGGAAGACTCAATGTGAAAAGGCAATCACCACGTCACATAGTTATTAGGCTGACCACAGTAAACACTAAAGAAGCAATCCTCCGAGCAGTGAGGTGAAAGCTGCAAATAACCTACAAAGGAAAACCTATCAGACTAACAGCAGACTTCTCAACTGAAACTCTACAAGCCAGAAGGGACTGGGTGCCTATCCTTAATCTTCTAAAACAGAATAATGGCCAACTTAGAATTCTCTACCTGGCAAAATTAAGCTTAATCTATGAGGGAGAAAAAAAGACTTTCCCAGACAAGCAAACTCTGATGGAATTTGCGAAGACCAGACCAGCCCTACAAGAAGTACTCAGACTGGCTTTACACATCGAACGCACACTGGACACTCTCCAAAGTAAAATCACTCAAGAGTTAAAGTTTAGAACCTGGTTTCAAAGATGGCTCAAGGAGTAAAACACAGAATAGGAATGTACCTAAAAACATGAACAGAAATCTACCTCAAATTTCAATCCTCCCAATAAATGTGAATGGCTTGAATTGTCCTCTGAAGAGACATAGACTGGCAGAGAGGATAAAGATCCACAAGTCTAGTTTCTGCTGTCTACAAAAAACAGATCTGACCCACAAAGATGCTTTCAGGCTCAAGGTCAAGGGATGAAAAACAATCTTCCAGGCAAATGGAAAGGAAAAGAAAGAAGGAGTAGCTATGCTTATTTCACATAACATGGCACGCCTGAAATCATGGTTTGGGTGTGGCAAAGTCATAACATGTAACCAAAATGTTTGTACCCCCATAATTTCATTAAATAAAAAAAATTAAAAAAAAATTATTCATCCTAACTGAAACTTTGTACCCTTTGCCCAATATTGTCCCTTTCACCAACCACTGACACTCACCCCCAGCTTCAGGTAACCACCATTCTACTCTCTACTTCTATGAGTTCAACTTTTAAAAATTCCAGATATAAGTAAAACCATGAAGTATTTGTTTTTCTTATGCCTGGCTTACTTGAATTGAAATACAGTCATCCATATACACTCATGATGTTGTAAGTGACAAAACTTCCTCCCATTTTAATGAAGAATAATATTATATTGTAATATAAGTACTACACATTATTGATCCAATCATTCCCTAATGAATACTTAGATAGGTTTGAAAGATACACTTTCATGAAATATTAGCACGCACAAAGGGTGAGCAGACTTAGAAAGCCATCCTATGTTGCCATCAAAAGCTAGGCAAAAAAGAAAAAAAAAATCTGTGGCTGTGGGCATGTATGATGCAGCTCAACCACCCGAGGAGGTTTTATTAAAAGTATAAGCTGATTCCAGTTTGACTAGGGCAGAGTGAGTGAAGGGGAGGGGGGCAAAGTGTTGGTGGGTGAAACCAGAGAGTTAGCCAGGGATTAAACCCCGTAGGGTCTTACCAGCCCAGGACTGACTGGGC
>JAQIFY010005440.1:0-11030 GCA_028533085.1 Varecia variegata | reverse complement strand
TGTCATGTTGGGGAACTAGTATCTAGTTTTTAAATAATAAAAATCATGTAGGTAAGTAATGATGAGAAGCGGGGGGAAAAAAAGGTAGCAATTTAATGGAGAAGAAAAATATTGTGAACTCACAAGGGGGAAAATGAAGTGAAAATAATTGGATCAAAGCATGAAAAACAAGAGAAAAGAAAAGAAAGAAAAATAAAAAATAAATATAAATATAACATAAGATAAAGAAATAAAATCAATTATATCAGTGATCATTGCAGTACATAGGAACAAACGAAATTTTCCCATTAGAAAACAAAGACTACCAAATTGGGACCAAAGCAAAACTCAGTTATGTGCTGCTTACAAGAGAGTCACTTGAAATGAAGGATAAAAGTAAAGGAATGAGGGAAGAGATACCAGGCAATTATTTAAAATGAAAAAAGAGGAGGAAATAAAGAAACAAAGGAACAAGATAAAAGAAAGAAGAAGGGCAATATTAAATTCAGACAAGCAGGAATTTAAGGTAAAAAGGGTTAAATAGGACAATGTAGCAAATTATACAATAATAAAAGGTATAATTTATGAAGAAGCTATAATACTTATAAGCCATTATACAACGAACAAACTAGAAATTAAGTAGCAAAAGTAAAATTCATTAGAAAGTCCAGAACTTAATAAAAACTATAATAGAAGATTTCAATAAATCTCTTTCAAAATAGGACCCATCTCGGACAAAGCCTTCAGATTTTCCTCATTTTCTTTCTTCTGCCCAGAATAGCTGTATCCTACCTCATCACCAGTGGGAATTGTACTCACCTTTTACATTTTATTTTAGGGCCATTTTCTCCAGGGAACTTTTCATTCCACCCCCTCTCCAGATAGAATTTACCACTCCTCCTGTTTGAACTACAATGACCTCCTTACATACATGTATCTAACACAGACCTGAAAGCTTTTCTCATATTTGTTGGTGAAAGGTCTATCTCCTCTACGAAGCTGTAAATTCCTTGAGAGAATTTACTGAGATACTGTTTTGATTTAGCAATCAAAGTATTTCCATTCTCACCCTGGATTTCACAGATCCCCAAACAAGAATTCCATTGTTCAAGATAAAGGATAAAGGAAAGGGTTCCCATGATTTTCCAAATTCTTAGAATTTTCCCTGCAAATGGGTGACAGTAGGCTTGCATATCTGGATAAGGAGGTCACAGAGTGTGTGGATTGAAGGCAAGACTTGTCTTCCTGCCGAGATGAGGAGTAGCCATGCCTGAGAACCCAAGCCATTGATTGGTCACCTTTGCAGATGCCAGCGCAGGCCAGACCCCTCACTATCCTCCCATTACCACTGCCATGGTAGCGCCCACTACCCAGAGAAGGGAAGGAGGAGAAGGAAACTATCTGCAAATGGACCTTGAAACAACTGATTTTATCTGGAAATGACTAAATTAAGGATTATGCCATTAAACAGACAGAAGCTGATTTGTTAGTGAAAAATAAACTACATTTGTGCTCACTTGAGTTAGTGACCTGAAAATATCATACCTTTCACACATGTTTATATCCCTCATCCCTGACATATGCCTGGGAGGATGTTCTCCTATGTTTTTTATACTCTCTTTGGAAAATTAGTTTTCAAATGCTTAATTGTTCACATTAGTCCTGTTGTCACCTTTTCTCCTTCTTGTGCGCTTGTGGCACAGAAAGGATTGCTCTGTTACACTCCTAGTTTTGTATTATGAAACCTGTCTGTATTCTGAACCACCATCATCACCAAATATTGAATCTCCCTGTGTGTAGAGCATTGCACAAGGGCATCATTTGAGTTTAACTTTTGGGTGTGTGAAAAAAGAGTCTTTGAGAAAAATCCCTGAATTCCTAGCAATCCTCCTCCCTCCCAGTTTGCTGAGATTTTTATGTGCTTTCATAAGTTATAATCCCTCCAGAATGCCTATCCAACTCCAAATCCAAATCCAATTCCACAAAACCACACTGCACTGAAGCCATGTTTTCCTTAAGGTTACAGAGGAAGCAAAAGTCTAGAAGGATACCAACTCCAACCCAATAAAAGTAGACTCCAGGCCAACTTTATCTCTGAATGTACCTTTCCTAATAAGCATCCAAAAAAGAAAGTAATGATTTTTTTTTTACTGTCAAAAATATAGCTCTGACATGGGCAGTGCAAAGGCAATTTATATAACCAAAGTGTTTGTACTCCCGTAATACTCTGAAATAAAAAATAAATGTATTAAATGTACCTCACAAATATATACAACTACTATATAACCATAACAATTAAAAATAAAAATAAAAAAGCAATAGAAACACTGAGTTTGGCATTTCATAACATTCCACCTGATATAAACTCTTTGTCAAGGGCTTAAAGTGTCACTTCTAACTTCAACTTCATGCTTTTAGATATAAGCTGCATTTCAGTTGTTTTATAGTTGAGAGGAGGTATTATGAATGCTGGTCTCTGAAATAAATCTTTATGGGGGACAAAAATAAAGCATTTCTCTTGTAAGACTCTTCCAGAGTTTCATTTTGTTCCAACAATTTAACAAATTTTTTTTTCAGGAGGATAAAGCCATTATTTAAGCATCATCTTGAAGCTGCTATAAGGTTAATGAACACATTTTATGTTCTATGCCAAACTTCATTTTCTCTACAGAATGGAAACCACTAGGAAACTAGGGCATAAAGAGAAAGAGAACTAGCATTAGGCATGAGAAGATCTGCAAATCAAGGAAAAGTCTGCTGTACAGACTCATTTTGGTCTGTTATTATAGGAGCCAAACAGTAGTAGCACAAATGGTATTATAGTCTAAGTGTGCTAAATAGCCATAACAATGAAATATACCTACTTAAAACAAAACAGAACAAAAACCAAAGTAATGTATTCTCTTTACTATAACATCTTGTTTTAGAATAAATTTTTGTTCTTTGAAGTCTAGAAATAAGAAACCAGATTCTGTTTTCAGATATAACATGTTGCTGGGTCAATCAATTAGGCAGCCAATCATTGAGTGTCTAGTTTGTGCCAGGAGCTGTGCTAGGTGCCAAGAGTACTAAGATGAAGCAGCCACGGTCTCTGTCCTTCAGGATTATATCGTGGGGAGACAGGTAAGGAAATTGACAACTCTGTTATATGGTGCTAAGTGCTATGGAGAGGAATCACAGGGTGTGGCTACTATCAAAATTCATTCCGAGAAGACTTCTCGAAGGAGGTGACATGAGAGCTGACAATTGATGGATGAGTTGTTGTTTGCCAATTGAAGATGAGAGCAATCTAAGAAAATGAGAAGTGTGGAAAGAGACATACATAAATAGTATTACACGTCAAATAGTAGTAAGAAGAATCCTTGTGGGGAACGGTGGGAGAGAAACTAGAAGTTAGGTGAGGGAAAGGTCATAAATAAGCTGTGTTTAAGAGCTGAGCTTCTGAAAACAGAGCAAAAAGAGTGTCAAATGCTGCAGAGAAGAAAGTAGAAGAGGGCAGGAAAATATTATTGGATTTGGCAGCACTGAGATCACTGGAGATTATATCAAGATCATTTCAGTTGGGTGATGGATAGGATGATGGATTGCAGTGGATAAAAGTCAATGAGGAGTGCAGACTGCAGCCATACCCTTAAGAACCTTGGTTGGAGGGCAAGGAAAGGCAAGTTTGGGTGGCTGGTTGTGGTGTTCATTTTTTCTTTTTACTTTATATTTTGACAGCATTTTAGATTCAGAAAACTTCTAATAATGTAAATAATTCCTATACCTATGTTTTTATACACTTTCATATTTGCTTTATTTCTCTTTCTCTCTCTCTCCCATTATTTTTTTGTGAACTGGTTGAGAGTAAGTCACAGATATGATGCTGTTTTAGCACTCATACTTTGGTGTATTTCCTCCTAAGAAGCAAGAATATTCTTTTACGTATCTATAACGTAATGACCAAGGTCAGAAAATTAATACTGACAGAATACTAGTACCTAATCAACAGACCTTATTCAGATTTCACCATTTGTTCCAATAATGTCCTGTACTGCACAAGAACATTCCAGATCATGTGTTGCCCTCAAACATCACACCTCTTGAATATGGAATCAGTCTTTCTTCATATTTCATGAAGTATTAGCATTTTTTAAGAGAATAGGCCAGTTATTTTGCAGGATGTCCCTTCATTTAGATTAGTCCGATGTTTCCTCGTGATTAGATTGTGGCTGCATTTACGGCAGGAATGCTGTAGAAGTGACGCTGTGTCTTTCTTAGTGCATGATATCAGGAGGCATGTGGTGTGGATTTGTTCCGGTACTGGTCACTTTGGTCATTTGGACAAGGTGGTATTTGCTAGGTTTCTGTACTCTAAATTTTATGTTTTTCTCTTTGTTAATTAATAAGAATCTTACGGGGAGATATTTTGAGATTATATAAATGTCCTGTTTCTCCTCATATTTTTACCCCCTAGTTATAGAATCTATTGGTAATTCTTGCCTGAATCAATTATTATTGTATTTGTTACCAAATGTTGATTTTCTAAAGCCATCATCCCTTCTACATTTATTAATTGACTTCATAATATAAGGAAGAGCTTTCCATTCTCCTCCATTTATCCAATTATTCATATCATTGTGAACCCAGGGATTCTTATTTATTCAATGAGTTAAAATCCTTTACTATGGACAGTTTTTAAAGATACTTGAGCACATTTACAGGCTTAAGAGAAAGAGCCAGGGGAGATACGGAGAGAGAGTGCATGATGGATGCAGCAAGGCAACTCACTCGCTTTTCCTCTGCCACCCTGGTAAGCTCCAACTGGGCCAGGTGCTGAGGGTACAAAGAGGAGTGAAATTAGGCCACAGCCCGGAGGGAGGTCACATGCTGGGAGAGAGGGCTGGGGAAGAGCATCCCCCTGGGGAAGGGGACAGAATCCCTTAGGAATGTGATTTGCAAGTACTGTAGACACAGAGCTGTGGGTGGCACTGGGAAGAGAATGATTAATTTTGGTTGGTTGGTGAAGACTTCCCCAGAGAAATGATCTTTGAGGTGGATCTCTACAGATCGGTGGCATGAGGGAGAGGGAATGAATAAAAACAGAGAGGAGTGGGAAAGACATTCCGGACAGAACTGATACCTGTAGGAATAGTTTGTTAATTTCCCCTGGAAATTTGGGGAAATACAAGGCTCTCAAAGAGTTGAGAATCAACCCCAAAGTCTGCAAGGATATGCAGTCACTTCAGGTTGAGGCTGCATTTGCTCTGTCTGGGGCTTAAGGTTCAGAGAGTGTGGACACTTTGGTCCAGAACAGACCTCGATTTCTCAGGGAAGTCCCTCCCAGACCAGACCTCAGGGAAGATACTTGGCCCCTGACCTTGGTTACCACAATTTTCAAAATGAACTCGATACCCACAATAAGGAGCTAGTTGCTAGATCTGAGTAGGCTCATTCAGGGAATCCTGTGGGAATGTGGAATCTCCCTTTAAACATTTGCTCTTGACTCCTGAAAATGTACTCACAGACCATTTGCATGAGGAGAAAATGAATCTGACTGCAATGTTTACTATTTAGATTTATTTATTTATTTTATCTACAGAAGGCGATGTAAACCAGAATGCAAAAAGTTCAGTTTATTTCAAATTTTACCTTCATTCCAAAGATGCAGAAATATGGTACATTAGTTAAACTTTCAATAGATGAATATCTTATACCCAAAAAAAGTTCTAATGAAAGTTGTTTGTTTGTTTTTAAAGAATGGAGAAGCAGATTAACACAGATTTAAACACCTGGATGAAAAAAAACATAAAAAAGAAATGCATCCATTACCCCCTTATCCAGTACATATAACACTCTCAAAAAAATTCAAACTAAAATATTCTGAATCTTTGATTTCCTTTTAGCAAATGCCGTCTAACTGCAAATGTAGGTCACATAGTTTTGGCATCCTGTGTGGGTTTCCAGCTGTCTGCTGAGCACAGAAAACAGAAGAATACGTGTTCCATTGCACAACACACTTGAGAGTGAATTTCATATTAAAGCCTACAGTTATTCACTCATTGAAATTTATTTTTCTTCAACATACTTACTTCTGGTTTTTCCTCCTTTTTGGGGTCAGGATTTTTAGGTGGTAAAGAAAATACAGCATTTTCTCCCTTTCTTTCTATCTGTGGGTTTCAGTTTCCAAATAAACTCAATTGTGGTAAAGATTAAATTAAATTGATGTGATTAAGATAACAAAAACTGGCCTGTGATAGTTCCAGTTATTCCCAACTAACACTCCAGTGGATTGACTGAGCTTTTGGAGGCAGGAGGACAAGTAGGATAGGGCCATATTCCACTCATTGCCACTGTAGTTTGGGAGCTAGATATTCACGGATACTGACAAAATAAGTGAGTGAGTGAATGGTAGATGTCACATTATACCACAGAACACAAATGTCCCACAAAGCCAAAAGGTGGCACAACTGGGTGCAAGGGAGAAAGAAAAAGAAGAACGTGACGTTCTTAATCCATGTGGTTGTTCCGACAAATTGGTACAGCTGAAGGGATCCTCTGCTTTGCCACTGAACAATCTGTGACCCTCTGACAAGGTCAATTAAATAAAATTCTGCAAATATATATTGACCTTTTGATTCCAAGGAACAATAGTCAGCTAGAATTAGCTTAAATTAAAAGTGGGTACTTGTTATAACAAGAAGCAAAGGCGTCTCCTAGAACCCAAGTGCAGGAACACATTCTGACTTCTAGAACGGCTGAGCCCAGAAGCTGGAAAGTCGTCAGAACCTCTTTCCATTTTTATTTGTCTCCTCTCACACTGCAGACAGTGTTACCATTCTCCAGCCCTCGTGGCGAAACATGGCTGCCTCAGAATTCTACTTCCAGTTCTCACCAGAGAGACTCTCTAGGTCAGCGAGGAGAAAGGTGTCCATCACTGGTCCAGTCGGCCACGGCCAGGGGCAGCCATATAGGAAAACAATTGTGGCAGCCGGAGGAGGCATGGCGTAGTGGCATTTCCCAAAGAGGAGAGAACTGCTGTGAGCTGGAGTGATACTCAAAATGCGTCTCAACAAACACCTACTATGTGTACACCATGGTGCTTTAGGGGCCGTCTGCCCTCACATGCAAGAGGAGGGCAGTGAGGTAAGACTGGTTTAGCGATGACCACTACGAGGGAAGACGTCGCATCAGGGAGTTAAAGTGCTGGGGGACTCTAAGGAGTGGGAGGCTCTAGGGTTAGGAAGGCCTCATCTAGAAGACATTGGAGAGGGACCTTGACAATGAGTAGGTGGCAGAGTAGAGAGACACGTAGCCGAAAGGAATGGGGACAAAAGAGGGGGTGGATACAGCTGGCAGAAGGAACACTGAGAAAGGAAAGGTCAGGGGGCAAGAAGACCTTGTTCCGAGAAATTGAGGAGTAGCCCCTGGTATCAACTGAAATTAGGTTTGGCCGCATTTGATAAAACAAAACAGTAGAACAGATGATGGAATAACTGAGGCTTAAGTAAGTTAGGCATTTATCTTTCTCCCACACGAAGGAGTCCAGAGGTTGGCATTCAGGGTTGGTAGGATGACTGTGACCATCAAGGCCTCAGGCTCTCTCATTCTGGGATGCCGTCCTTAACGGTTGGCTCCTATGTTCATGTCCAGAAGGGCAGCCAAAGCTCCAGCAGCACGTCCACGTTCTGCCAGGCCGCATGGAAGGAGATATGTAAAAGGGGACACCCCCTACAATTTAAGGATACTTCCCACGAGATGCACATGGTATTTTTGCTTTTTTCCTATTAGCCAGAACTTTGTCAAATGGACATACCTCACTGCAAGGCAAACTGGGGAATGCAGCGGCCCTGTGCCTACGTAAAAGTCAGAGTGCTACTTCTAAGGAGGAATGGAAGCATAAATATTGGGAGATAAGCAGTCTCTTCTACTTTACAAAAAACATAGGCCCTCTATGAGGCATGAGGCTAGAAAGTTGTGTTAGGATCCCTTGAATGTAAGACCAAGGAGGCCGTCTGATCTGGCTGGCAATATGCAGCCACCAAAGGTTTTGGATCAGGTAAGTGACAATGGTCAGAGTTGTACTTTAAGAAGACTGCTGCTCAGATGATTATAAAACAAGGCAGTAACTATTAAGTGCTCTTTGAAAGCTACTCCTGGTTCACGGTAGGCTATGCTGAAGGTGGGAGAGGCTCCGGGAGCTGGGAGGAGAGAATAGGAGACTTTATGAGTCAGAAAGGAATTATCAGGATCTAAATTGGGCCTGCACTAATGAGAAGATGGGATAATGAGGGAGAAAGAGAGGAAAAAGGAAATCCCAGTTTTGAGCCTCGGGACTGCTGGTGCCATTAATAGAAACAAGGAGGCTGGGGGAGGAGCAGCTTGGAACACAAAAAGGGAAGACCACTGGTTTGGCACCAGGGCCTGTGGTTTGGGTATCCAAGCAGGGATGGAGGACGGCTGGGAAATGAGGGGATTTGACCAACAGTTGCCAGGACAACTTTTGGCAATTCTAGGATCCTATGGTGTCATATTACTAGCACTTTAATAGCCATGTGTGGCTCAGGAGTTATGAAACCACTGATTCATGGCCTGTGCTTGCATCTCTCTGAGGAGCTGAGAAGGCAATAAACCTCCATCACTCTTAGTATTGAAGTTTCAGATTATTCAAGGTACTCTGGGCACATTTAGCATGGGTAAGTGAGACTTGGGTGTACTGATACTGCTATATTTCCAGAAAAATGCCAATAAGGCTGCAAATGTAATTTGGACTTAGGTTTTAAGTGGCGAGATTGGATGTCGAGATGAACACTAAAGGCTTTTCAGAGAAATTCTTACTTCAGGGTTTTATAATTTGTTTATAAATCAACCATTCATTCATCCAATAAATATTTATTGAGCACTGCTGTGATGTATTAAATACAGGTTTCATAAGAGTGGACAAGGCAGACACGGTCCCTGCCTTACGGAACTTAGTCTAGACCAGGAGCTGGCAAACTGCAGCCCATGAGCCAAACCCGGCCTGCCGCCTGTCTTTGCTCCGCCTCTGAAGATAAGAATGGTTTTTACATTTGTAAATGGTTGAAAAAATAACCCAAAGAAGAATGATATGAAACACGAAAATGATAAGACATTTAAGTTTCAGTGATCATAAGCAAAGCTTGGCTTTGCACGGCCGCACCACCATTCACACATTGCTTCTGGTGTGAAAACTCTACACCAGCAGAGCTGAGTAAGCGTGACGGGCACCGCATGGATTGCCGAGCCTAAAACATTGATTAACTGGCCCTTCTCGGAAAGTAAACCAGCAACCTCTGGTCTCAACAGAATTAATCAAACAAATGATCAACAAATAAATATATATTTAAGCAAAGTAGGTGGGTTTTACTGTTGTCTGGTCCTATCCAACTACCTTTTCTCCCTACCACGCTCCCTCTAAGTATCAAAGCCGGTGGTAGGTAGCCTTCAGTGAATTGTGCTTCCCAGGATTGAGACTTTTATAGTCATCCTCTCACCGTAAATCTGGCTAAACTGTAACTTGCTTATAGAGTTTATGGCAGAGGTTTCACTATGTGGCTTCCTAAACCAGGTCAGAAGAAGACTTGCACTCTGTCTCTTGGAAGGGTCACTCTGAGATAAGCCAGCCACCTGTCTGAGTCTGCCATGCTGTAAGAAAGCCTGAACTAGCTTTGTGGAAAGGCCACATGTTGAGAGAAATGCCTGAACAACCTCGGGCTGTTCCCACCTTCCCAGGCCAGGGAATAGACATGCCGGTGAAGAAGCCATCTTGGATGTCCCACCCAGTCAAGCCTTTGGGTGACACCAGCCCCCGCTGGCATTCCACTGCAACCCCATGAGGGACCCCAAGTGAGATCCACCAAGCTGAGACCAGTCAACCCACAGAACCGCTAAAAATAAGAAATGTTTATTTTAAGCTAAGAGTTTGGGGGTGACTTGTTACACAGAAGTAGAAAACTGAAACAAGGCTCTGACCTCTATTTCTGGACGAGGAGAGGGTGATGGAGTAAGCTGAAGTTTGGATGAGGCCTGACAAAGTCTTAGGGATGGACAGGTGATCTGCTTTGACCATCCAGAGGCTTGTGCAGGTAACGGTGTATGGGGAGCCTACTCTGGAGATAAAAGTCCCCAGGCAGGACTGACATTCCACAGGTGCATTGATATGGCTGCACTGGTTATGAAGATATAGAAGTATTTGTATACTGGCTGGGAAATAATAGAAGAGTAATTACAACATGCAGTAAAATTAAGTAAATAATATACATTCCAGGACTTGTGGATTTATCGCAGAAATTCCAGGCACTGTGATACTGAGACTTTTATGGCTTTGGCACTTGGAGTGCAGATCTGTGGAACCTTCTGTGGACTTTAGGGTATTTATTTCGGGTGTTGGAAATTTGCCTCCAGTTTCTAAAGTCTTGGTAGGGGTGGGAGCACTGCGCAGCCGCTGAGGAGGATTTCCTCTGCACACCCCCAAAGAGTTATGCCCAACTCTGCTCAGGAGGAGAAGCAGGATCCGGGTTCATGTAGAGGTCGAAGAGTTGCACAGACTGGAATTGGTTTGGGCGCATCCTACTGGTAGGTTGGTAACCTTTGTTTATCTGGCCCTTTATCCTTTGGTTGGGGGCAGCTATCCATGAACAGGTCTGTCTAGAGCCCTACTTGATGACCAGGAAGCCATTGCCCCAGAAAGTGACACTGTGGGTTCTCTCTCTGTCACCTCCTCTTCCCTGCACCTGGTCTCCGAGCAGAGGGACTGGCCCATTCGCTAATTCTCTCTGTGCCTGCCCACTCTCGTGCCCACGAGAGCAGCATGTGGAGCGAGTGTCAGCGTGAGCCCCACCTGGCCCTGGGTGATGCCAGGCGACCAGCATTGCCTAGCTGTCCATAATCGCCATGTGTGTTTTCTTTGCTTTCACCTCTTCTATTCTTGCCGTTCTCCCCTCCACCTGTGTTCCATCTTCTGATTAGGGTCCTCGTCTGCCCCTCCTTGAGTTCTCCCCTCCTCCTCTCTCCCTCCCCTCTGGCTGGTCTGCCCTGCAGGATGAGACAGG
>JAQIFY010000544.1:0-14997 GCA_028533085.1 Varecia variegata | reverse complement strand
TCTTTAGGTAAAAATAATAAAAACCCCATGCTGCATAGATAATGCAGATAGTTCTAGTTATCTGGTCAACGGGCAAAAAGCAAGCACTTAAGGTCTTCAGCTCCAATCTTGTTCATTTCTTATTGCTGGAATTTCATATTCATTTCTTCTTGTTGGATGACTAAACCGGACGATGGTGGAGATGGTAAGCCGGCATTTACTCAGCCCCGCCCTGCTCAGCCTCAGGAGCGGACTTTATATGTTGTCATTTAACCTTCATAACAGCCATGTGAGGAAGTTTTTGTCAGTCCCAGTTCACAGAGGAGGAAATGAAGGCTCAAAAACTTCCATAATATTCCAAAGTCATATGTGGCTAAGTGAAGTGATGAGCCGCAATTACAACCCAGGTCTACCTGGATCTGCAGCACGTGCCCTCTGCTCCAGCTCCTGGATACTTTGTGGTTGAATCATCTCCTGCTACCTGCTGGAACCCAGGGCAGAGCCTGGGCAAGAAACCTGGACAAGGAGACAGCCTTTGGAGTAGAGAGCACTGGCGTTTATCTTACCGTTTATCTCGGTTTAGTTCACCCCAGTGATATGTTAATAATACTATGTGACATTGGGTGATTTAACCTCTTAAGCCCAGATTCCTTACCTGTAAATTAGACTATCACACAAATCAAAGCAGATACATTATATAAAGTGCCTAGCAAGTGGGAAGAGTAGCAGCAGCTTCCATTTATTATCGAGTCCACTGTGCCAGGTGGCTTATTATGTACACTATCTCTTTTTTTTTTAATTTCAGCATATTATGGGGGTACAAAAGTTTAGGTTACATATATTGCCCTTGCTCCCCACCCCGAGTCAGAGCTTCAAGGGTGTCCATCCCCCAGACGGTGCACGTTGCACTCATTATGTATGTATACACCCATCCCTCCCCGCCCCGACATCTGCCCGACACCCGATTAATATTCCTTTTTTTAATTTCAGCTTATTATGGGGGTACAAAAGTTCAGGTTATATATATTGCCCTTGCCCTCCCATCCCCCCGAGTGAGAGCTTCAAGCGTGTCCATTCCCCAGACAGTGCACATTGCACTCATCATGTAGGTATATACCTATCCCCTCCCCCCACCACCCACCTCTGCCCGATACCCAATTGGTGTTATTCCCAAATGTGCACTTAGGTGGTGATCAGGGAAACCAATTTGCTGGTGAGTACACATGGTGCTTATTTTTCCATTCTTGGGATACTTCACTTAGTAGAATGGGTTCCAGCTCTATCCAGGAAAACATAAGAGGTGCTATATCCCCATTATTTCTTATAGCTGAGTAGTACTCCATGGTATACATATAAGTTTCTTCTTCTGTAAAATAAAGATAAGTATACTTACTTTGATGGTCATTGTGATAATTAAAAGAGACCATCAAAGTAGGTATATTTATCGTTATTTTACAGAAGAAGAAACTTGGAATCAGGATGGTCTTTCCCAGAGTCTTGCAGTCCTATAAGTGTCAGAGTCCTGCTGTCTATGTGAGTCTATTTGACTCCAAAACTTGTGCTCTCCACCACTTGAATCTCCTACCTCAATGAGCCACAAAATCAACAGAACACAGGGATGAGATCAAGAATGGAGAGTTTGATGGCAGAGTCCCGGATAGAGTGGGGAGGGAGCTCCAGGCCACAGTTAAGAGAGCAGGGCCATTGGCTGAAAAGAGGTGAGGATGCCCTGGGAACCCTCACAGGGTCCTCATGTCCAGGAAAGCATGGGGTCAAGTAGGATGAGTGCAGGCAGATGCCTCTGCCTCTGCATCCAGCTCTGGCGTTACCTGCTCTGTGCACTCTACAAAGTCAACTAACCTCCCTGACCCACAAGTTCTTCCTCTGCAAAAATAGAAATAATAATCCCCTCATTGCATTGGAGTGTTTATGAGATGATTTGTAAAGTGACCGACCCAGTATTTGGCACACAGTTGATGAGAAATATGTTTAATATGTTCCTAATAGATACAAACTCACTTAGTCCTCACATCATCAGTGTAAAGTAGGAAGTGGTCTTCGTACAAAGGAGCTAAGTCACTAGGGCTAGTAAGAAGTGATATGATTCAAACTCAAGCAATCTTTGTCAGAATTTGTGTTCTTTAATACTTAAGTTCTACAATGACCAGAAATTTTCCCTTCCCACTGCCCTCTTCACATCTCTCCATCCTAACCATCCCCAAGAAGGCAGAGGATCCCCTTGTGGAAAGGCAGGCCCTCCCTATAAGAGCACCCTGTTTCTGGAACCTCCCCAGTCCATGAGTGTCAAGAGCCTAACAGGATCTAGGATCCTAACATTTGAGGGATAAAATAACTTGGGGACCTTTGACAGACCATTCTCTGCCTGGTACCCCTTCCTTCTTAGCTGGTACACTATAAAAACAGCATGAATACCCTGTGTATGTTTGTGTTATTCATTAGAGTTGTTACTGCAACCCATTTGGGGTGTTTCAGATGTCCCAGTACAGCCTGATGCCCTTTCCCACCCTTACCTGGACTTGGGGTTTGGCCCCCAGCCAAAACAGCAAAACCAAACACTGGGCCTGGTGGGTATGGCTCAGGCCCCAATGGCATTTCAAAGTTCCACCACCTTCCTTCTTTATCCACAGCTTGTTTCTCTTGGGCCTCTTGGCTCTTGAAAGACAATGTGGGTGGAGGTTGGGAGTGAAGGCATTTCTGGATTTTGATGTTTGTTCATGAAGGAATGAGCAGGATGCAGTCAGAAGGAGGTTTCTGCAAATCAACTGAGTATCTCAAACAAAATTCTTTAGTGAAATAGGACTGGATGGAACGTTGTCTTTACTGACAAGCTATTGCAATAGCTTTCATTACAACAGAAGAATATATTTTTCTCCCACTTGGTGATGCGTACATATTCCACACATCTTTTGGGGCAGCCCAGGATGGAATATTGGTACATGTATTCTGAAGAGAGTAGGAAAATAACAGAGACCCTAGGTTAGACGTGAATGGGACATGGAATGTAGCTGAGTAAGCATTCCCTCCCTTCCTTTCTGTACCCATACAGAGATGTATGGGAATTTGGCGGTCACCTATTAAAACCCAGTCATTGTACAGATGAGAAATTTTAACTTGGAGAAGTAATATATCCTAGACCATCAGCTGAATTAATGCCAGAGCTAGTGGCACTAGAGAATTCTGAGTCCAGATCTATTCTTTTTTTCCCAAGCCAAGTCATAAAAGTCAATCTTCCATCCCTCCCCTTTCTCCTGCCCCCACCTCACCTCCAGTGAAATGTTGAGTATACACTTCTTTGGTCTGGCATGCAAAGTCAGGATATTTGGATTTACAGAAACCTGAATTCCTTCTGCAGGTCTTGTCAACAAATTCATCACAGGAGGTGCAAAGTGTAGATCTCCTGGTAGGATCTGGACATTATGTCAGAACCATAGTGTGAGACCAGGGGATGCCAAATAGTTGAGAGAAAAAGAAGGGCCACTGATACAGGTGTCTGCCTTGAGGCTGGGACCCTGGATTTTTCAGACTTCCCTAGCCAAACTTCCGGGGACCTCTAAGGACCCTCCCTTCTGGGTGGCTCTCTCTCTCTGCAGAGTCTAGGTCTACCAGGGAATCTCGTCTTAGGAGTCATGGCACTATCAGGAAGTTCTCTGCCTTCCTCTTTTCAGGCTCTGCCTGTAGCTCTGTTTTGTGAAGAGGACACTGAGACAGACATTTAATTGCTGGTAACACTGGGCAAGGTTGGCTGAGAGAGAAGACCCAGGATCCAGTGGGAAAAAACAAAGAAGAGGATCTCTCTTCTGAGTTACTTGCCAAGACCTGGGCCTTGGTTGAGATAAACAATGCTACTGCTCTCTAATTTTTCCATCTATAGACCCCCTGGGATTCCTTATCACCTCTTCCCCTAAAGCTTCCCCCCGCACAACTTTACTAGAGTTAGAGTTGGGTGGACAGCAGCAACAGCAGGGTCCCCCAGAAGGGAATTTGCACCAGCCACAGGTTCAGGGACCTAGACCCAACGGCACTGTCCCTGTAGCTCCTACTTCTCCAGATCAGGACTTTCAGGACATTACTCCCTGACCCCATCACCCTGCTCCCTTTGCCTCTCTGCCATGGGACTCACCATCCATGGGAGACCAGCACGAAACCAGGAAGGCTCCTGGGAGCAGGAGGAACACGAGCCAGTCCATATATGTTGTGGAAAGCTGTAGAGGGAAAGAGTGATGAGGCAGGCAATCAAGTCCCTGGAAGGACTTAGTAACAGTGAACTGGACAGGGTGTGGGATGGAGATGAAACTGCAGTTTCCTTCCTAGTCTCCTACTCTGTGAGGTATGTCCTGGGCTGTAAAAGGAGCTGTTCATTTACTTATTTTGGGAGATCCTGCCTCTAGGATAGTGGGTGTTCTGCTTCCTCTTCCTATTCCAAAGTCAACCCAAGCCCTCAACCAAGGAATTTTTATATGGAAGAGGTGACCTTAGTATCAAGGGAAGACAAGATAGCTTTACTTCACAGGCATGCAAATGCATGGCACACCCACATGTGTTGTAGTCCCTGACTCAGCCATATCCTCTAGCACAGGGCTGATGAAGGGGGAGACCATTCCAGTGAAAAAGAGGAAGAGCTCACTTCATAGTTTCAGTATGTCTGATAAGAGTGGAGTTGGAGACTCCATATTCAATTATCATTTGGAAACAGGTCCAGCACAAGGAACCCAAAATATAGACATATCAGATTGTTCCTAATGGTGAGACAGCCACAGAATAGGGAATCTAAGAAGAATATACTCATTAGTTCACAGCTGGGACAAACTGGAGGTAGAGAAAATAAAGAAGAGAGTTGGTAATCAATTATCAACAATTCAATTTTGCTTATATAAACATAAGCAAAGACATTGCATTGAGGAAACCATGGCACCTATTCAAAAGGAAGGTGTCTTAAAGGTTGCCAACACTCCAATATGTTTTATTCTTCTTTCATTCACTTCTTTTCCCTCTGACAACTCATTGGTTAATTCCACTTGTTCTTCTTTCCCATGTCTCTTGACTAAGTTATTTTGGGACCATTTCTGTGGACACAACCCAAGTCTAAGTCTCAACTTATTTAACCTAGCTAAAAGAAGCTTCTTTTGCTAGTATTTTAGTAGTTCTCTTTTCAAATATGAGCTATAGGTGAGTTAAAAACATATCTATCTCTTCAGCCAACAAGCCCATTCTGAGGCTCACAGCTATAGAACTAAATTCCTTTTAGAACATTTCACAGCATAGTCTACCTAATGAGGCTGGAAGCTGTTCAGAGGCGGAAGCATTCACCATTGACTAGGGTGACAGAAGTTATCCTTTCAGTAGCAGCAACCCTGCTTCTCCCATTCAAGTACTAACCAGGCCCAACCTTGCTTAGGTTCCAAGATCAGATGCGATCAGATGAGATCGGGCACATTCAGGTTGGTGCAACCATGATTCTTAAACACCATTCAAACAATTGGCATAAAACTTTACAGATGCAGGGGATTGAAGACCCATATTCATTTAGTGCAAAATCTCAGCTGATGTGACAGGGAGGAGCTTGGGAGGGAGAGGAGTATTCATGGAAGACAAGGTGTGTCCAAAGCATGGTCAGATGTTTCCGTTCTCTCACTGAAGGATACAGATTTATTTTATTTCTTAAAGAAATAATTTACTGGTCTAAATTGTCTCTAAATTCTGAAAAGAAATGTGTAATTTGATGTGTTCTAAATAATCACTCAGGTAAGTATTCCTTGTTAACTAGTTTTCCTCAGTTGGAGAAGCAGGAGGAGGAGCACATGCTTTAATAGGCCAGACCAACAAGAGTGGGAACCCCAGCTTCCCATACAGACTATTTTGCCTCCCTGAGCCTTAGTTTTCATCCAAGAAAGGAGAATTATAATAGCCACCACAGAGTTGACATGGGTATCAAATGATTTTAAAAGATAATTACCGCATATATAATTATATATAGTCAATATACACAACAGAAACTTAAGCCAACCCAAACCAGAAACAAACACCACACAAGTATGAATTACTGGAGTGCTGAGACAAAATTAGGAAAAATTCCAATATCATTTTAAGTATTGAACAATGAGGAAAAAAGAGACAATGGTAGCTTAGAGGAGAGGCAGGAAGAAATGGTGGAATTTGGGAAAATACTTTGAAGGCAGATCCAACAGGACTTCCTGATAGCTTGAATGGGGAGGAGGGAATAAAGAAAGAAACAGGAGTAATCTATGATTACCCCTACTTTTTCAGCATGAACAACTGGAGGTACTGTTCAGGTATTTGTAAGATGGGAAGGACTGTGAGAGCAGTTAGTGGTGGGGTTGGGTGGGTGGGGGATGTATGGAGGACACAATGTGGCAGTGAGATGAGACTTGAACCAATAGTTTGTTTTCGAACATGTTAAGTTTGAAATGCCCATTCAAATGGAGATAAAAAAGAAGGCAGTTGAACCTCAGAAGAGATTTTAGAGAGGAAGATAAAGATGTCTAGGTCTTCAGTGTACAGAGGGTATTTAGAGGTCTGAGATGAGGTAACTGGAGGAGATAATAGGGCAAGAGGGCAAGGCCTGAGCAAGTCATATCAATTCCATAGCCTTAAGTTTTGGGTACTGAAAAGAAAAATTTTAAACCTAAAACTCAAACCATCAGGTATTATTATTATTAGCAGTGTTATTATTGTTGTTTTGTATAACTTTGTTGTGCCTATTTGCATAGAGGCTGTGCCAAATAAGTGCAGACTTTTCTGTCTGGTTTTTGGACTGTAGCATATGTTCTGACCAAGCTGCCTACTAAGAATCCTCCCAAATGAGTGGAGTTAGATTTGTGCCTGCTAAATCTCCTCTGAGGAGAAACCCAGAAGAATAGAGGGCATCAGAATTATGGAAGTACCCAAAAGAGGGCCCCCATTCCAACACTCCCTAAAGCCAGACTGGTGGCACTGAAGATAGGAGGTAGGACAGGAAACAGAGCAATAAATTACTGCCAAGTAGTGAGAAGCAAAATATAACCTGACAATTAAAAAATATATATTAATATCATGGCCCAAATTATGCCCCCTGATACTTGTGATGCTAAAATTTTAACAACTCTATCAATTTTGAAATTGTGGAGACCTGGTCACTTTGGTGGTACTCAAGCATAGAGTCCTCATAAGAATGCCTGTGGGCATGTATTCTAGATCTCTGTTTGGGGGAGAAGCTTTGGGTGTGGTGGAGAGTGTGGAGGTTACAAAAATCTCATTTTCTTACGGCATGTGTGAGCGCACATCCTCAGGAATTCTCAAAGACTTGGAGAAAATGCTGTGTCCTCTTCTATCCTTGGATTTTCATCATTCTGGTGCATATTTAACTCTTTGAAATTATAAGAGCTGGGATTTTTTTCCTGGGTAGGTTTATATCTACTAAGTATACTAATGCCCTCTTTCTCCTTCCCCACCCACCTTTGAATGCTGCCGAGAGTTTTAGTGCTGCCTTGTTTAGGTGTGCCTTGTTCCCTTTTCTCACCTGAACGATCTTTTCTCCTCTTATCGGCTGCCCATCTGTACTTTAATGATAAAAATCTACCTCGGCTGAAGGCCCCAAGAAGAAAATGTTCTGTTTCCCTGACCCCATGTGCTGGGTCCCAGGCTGTTCCTAGAACAGTCACAGGTTTATCAGGACTGCACACCACCGAACTGTTGTTTCCACAACCCACTTCCTGCCCTGTCTAGAGCTTCATGAAACTCCCAGGAAGACCTACTATTCTTGCCCCCCCTTGAGAGCAGAGATTCAATCTGACTTCCCCTAGCACTTTTAAGTAATAACCAGGGGACACATTTCTCTCAGGGCCTCTTCTTCTTGGCTTTACTTATTTATACAACACTTCCTTCTGCAGTTTCATCATTTCATTCTTTCCTCTGAGCCTTTTCCCAAGTTGAAGTGCTTAAAACAATCTCTCTTTTCAGCTTCCAGAGCCTCCTTCGTTCATTCCTGTAGGCAGCTCTAGCACCCGAGCTCCTCTTTCCTGCACTCAGAGGAGCACAGCCAAGGAGTTCTCTGCTTTTACTCTGCCTGAGCCCAGTGTTCACAAGATTCCATTTCAATGAATTTAATTCAACAAATGTTTACATACTAAAACAAAAACAAACAAACAAACAAAAAAAAGAATGGGCTCGAGGTCTCCAGGTGATCAATAGTGGGAATGGAGAGGATAATGGTAATAGCAATATGCTGAGGGCAGAAGAGCCTGGACTGTCAACGGTTGGACGTGGAACAAGGGAGGAAGAGGAGCCAATGGCAATGTTGACTAAGTTCACATCATGGCTTTTGGTTATGCTGTGGGAACAGAGTCAAAAAAGGAGTCCTAAAGGGCAAACATTTACACCAAGACCTGAAGTTGAGCAGAAGTTTTCTAAGTCAGGAAAAGAGAATGGGGCTTCCTCAGGGAAATAGGAAAGTGTCTTCATTGTTGAAGCCTATGGTTCAAGTTGAGTGGGACTGAAAGCACAGGCGACAACCAGGAGAGAGAGCAGGACCCCACCTGGGAAGCTTTTCCAGGATTCCCTGGGCTTCCCCAAAATGACCTAGGGACTCAACTGCCTTTCTTTCCTCCCCAGACTGCTGCTATCCACTGTATCTATTGGAGATTTTCTCCATGTATGGCCGACTGTGGCATAGACCACTAGGTTCCATATCCATTTGTACTTCTTGGTTTTAGGATTTTACTGCCAATACTTCAAGCACAGGAATATTACAAGGGTTTTAAAAATCTTACCAACTCCCTTATTTCCACAGTTGGCCATTACAGCACCATGATTAGGAGTTAGACTAACCTCTGTTTAAATTCAGATTCTCCATTTACTAGCTGTGTGGCACTGTGTGTGTCTTTTACCCTCTCTATCATCAGTTTTTCAACAGAAAAAAATAAGTAATAGTACCTATAAAACAGAATTATGAGGACTAAACTAGTAGATATATAAGCTATTTACTTGTTTGAAAGTAGTATACCTTCTGAGGAAGCCAGGAAGTAACATCAGTGAAAAAGACAGAGTCCCAAAGAACAGTCCCTCCCTGCCCACAACACACACACACAAATTGTCCAAATAAACCTTATCAGAACTCTGGAAAATACTCAAAGGTTTACATAAACCAAGAAAACAATGAATCAGAATAAGAACACTTAAGATGACTTAAATATCACGGGAAAATTTTATAGCATTTTTAACTTAACTTTGTCTCAACTTGCTCCCCAGTATGGTGGCAGTCTCAAAGACAGCAGCCCACATTTCTGGATGTGGGCTGGAAATTACATGGTTCCAGAGGGAACAAAGTTGACCTCATTCCCAAGGAATTCTTTGTTTTGACCTGTCTGCATTTACCTTTCTTTTACCTAACTTGGAATTCTCTCAGGGTGAAAAATCAGTTAAGTGGAGACTTTCTTTGAAACATTGAAAAGCAAATGAACAAGCTGCTGAAGCCTTTGGCAAAGGCTTAGAGTTGAGGCAAACAATAGACATGCCAAAAGCCTGGGAGAAAACTCTGGGAAAAGAGTAACTGCAGCCAATGCCTATTTGGAGCTGTGTCATCCCCAGAGAGCAAGGTCCCTATACCATGCATTTCCTGGGACCAAGTGGCCATTATTCCAATGTCCACAAATTTCTATAAATGGAAAGGCCACTGTAGGAGATACAGATCCTCCTACCAGATGGAGTTTTCTGTGGAGATACTTCATGACCTAAAACTGATTTTTTGCTTCCTTGGACACCCTAAAAAGCTTTGGGGCATCTTTAGTGAGAACTGAAAGAAATACCACTGTTTGGTATTTTACCTTTTCCTTTTTGAAATATAGAATGATTTTTGCAAAGAAGCTTTGTGGCATCTTAATGTAATCAAACTATGTTGAATCCAAGAGCCAGATTGTGATAGTGGAGATAGCACCTCTCTGGTTCCACTTGGGGTTTGGATACAGGATGACCTGTGGTTTTAGACACGCTGTGCCCATGGAAAATCCAAGAAGAATGTTCCATCTGCTGTATGAGGACAGGACATACTCTGAGATCTTGTGCACACATTTGTGCAGGTAAGTTGACCTGAAGGCAGAAAGTGGAAATACAAGAATCAGTAGTATATGATTCTAGAAAAAGGCTTGGCTCCTTCATAGAAAACAATGCTGTGTAAAAATCTCTCCTAATCATTCTAGAAACAAGTGACACTTTTCTTCGTCAAGCTGTGTGAATGACCCATTTCCCTGATTATCATGAAAGTCACATGTGTGACTTGAACCCTAGAAGCATTAAGGACTTCCAAAATTGAAAAAAAAAAAAAAGTAACTTTAGGAAATAAGGGCTCTGGAAGTCTTCCACATATAAAGGAAAACCTAGAAAATCACACACATGTCCAGAACAGGAATGACTTGAGAAAACCCTCAGCTTTAACCTTCATCTGATCTTTAGGCTAAAGCAGGAAGCAAAGGCTAAGGCAGGATTGGAAAACAACCTGGTTTAGCATTGAAGGAGTACCCCAACACAGAGCAAATCTGCAAAGACGGGGAGAGAATTTTTTGTTTATTTGTCTGTTTTTTGCTTCAGGCATTTAAGGAGCTTTTGACGACTTGATTATGGTGTGTCTTAGTATGGATCTCATTGATTTTATCCCATGGGGAGTTTCTTGAGCTTTGAGGATGTAAAGATTCATGTCTTGATACAAGCATGTAACATATAATGATCAAATCAGGGTAAGTGGGACATGATTCAACTGAAACATTTATCATTGCTTTATGTTGGGAACATTTGAAAACTTCTAGCTATTTTGAAATATGATAAATTATTGTTAACTATAGTTGTCCTATTGCACTATTGAACACTAGAACTTTTTCCTTCTGTTTGACAGTATTCCCATTAACCAACACCTCTTTATTACCCCTTCCCACATGTACTCCATGAATATGTACAATTATTATGCATCAATAAAAAATTAAAAAAAATAAAAACTCACACTGGTAGATGGGGATAGAATGGATTGGAGACCCCCTACACTATGTTTGAGAAGATTGGTTACAAATAGTGTATTTATACTGTTCAGCAATTAAAAGCAATGAACATTGGATACATGCAGAAGAGTGATTGCATCTTCAAAATGTTATGCTAAGCAAAAGTAGCTAGACACAAATCACAATATTATGATTCCACTTATATGAATATCTAGAATAGGCAAAGCTAATATATAGTGATAGAAATAAGATGAGTGATTGCATAAGGTAGAAAGAGGGGAAGGTCAGAAAGTTAAGGGGCAATATGAAGCTTTATTGAATGAAATTATCTGAATATGGATTGAAGTGATGGTTAAAACTGTGTGTATGTGTGTGTGTGTGTGTATCTCAACATTGATTGAATTGTACTATGAAAATGGGTACATTTTATTATATGCAAATTATAACAATAAAGTTGATTTTTTAAAAAAATTCATATCTTTTACCAAATTTGGGAGGTTTGGGGTCTTTATTTTTCAAATATTTTTTCTGACCCTTTCTTTCTCTCCAGCTCTTCTGGAATTTCTATTATGTGTGTAGTCGAATGCTTCTTGGAGTTTCACAGGTTTCTAAAGTTCTGTTCCTTTTTCTTTCTTTCTTTTTTTTTTTTTTTGAGACAGAGTTTTACTCCATTGCCCTGAGTAGAGTGCTGTAGCATCAGCCTAGCTCACAGCAACCTCAAACTCCTGGGCCCAAGCAATCCTTCTGCCTCAACCTCCTGAGTAGCTGGGACTACAGGCATATGCCACCATGCCCGGTTAATTTTTTCTATATATATTTTTAGCTGTCCATATAATTTCTTTCTATTTTTAGTAGAGACAGGGTCTCGCTCTTGCTCAGGCTGGTCTCAAACTTCTGAGCTCAAACAATCCGCCCGCCTTGGCCTCCCAGAGTGCTAGAATTACAGGCATGAGCCACCGCACCTGGCCATTTTTCTTTATACTTTTATATTTCTACACCTCAAGCTGGATAATTTCACTTGACCTATCTCTAAGTTCTCTGATTCCTTCTTCTTCTAGGTCAAATTCACTGTCAAACCCCTTCAGTGAATTCATTTTAGTTACTGTACTTTTCAATTCCAGAATTTTTATTTGGCTCCTTTTTATAATTTCTACCTCTTTATTTGTTGACAAATTGCTCTCCTAGTTTCTTTTAGTTCTTTATCTATTGTTTCCTTTAGGTCTTTGATCAAAAAAGAAAGATCTCAAATCAATAACCATATCTTTCACCTGAAGAAACTAGGAAAAAAAAACAAGAAAACTAAACCCAAAGCAAGCAGAAGGAAGGAAAGAATAAAGATTAGAACTAAAATAAGCAAAATAGGAAACAATAGAGAAAATCAAAAAAACCTAAAGTTGCTTTTTGAATAAGTCAACAAAATTGCCAAACTTTGAGTTAAGCTAAGAAAAAAGAGAAAGAAATATAAAATAACTAAAATTGGACATGAAAAGGAGTATATCACTACTAGCTTTACAGAAATAAAAAGGACTATAAGGGAATACTATCAACAATTATATGCAAACAATAGAGATAACCTAGGTGAAATGAACAGGTTCCTAGAAAGACAAACTATCACAAACTCAAGAAGAAATATAAAATCTGAATAGATCTATAATAAGTAAAGAGATTTAATTAGTAATCAAAAACTTTCTACAAAGGCAAGTCCAGGCACTGATGGCTCCATTGGTGAATTCTACCAAACATTTAAAGAAAACTCAATACTTCAAAGAAATTTATAAGAAATAAAGGAGGAGAGAGCTTTCTCAACTAATTCTATGAAGGCAATATTACCCTGATAATAAAACTAAAAAGAAATCAGAAGAAAAAAATACTACAAATCAATATGACTAATGAATATAGATATAAAAATTATCAATGAAATACTAATATATTTAATTCAGTAAAATATATGTAAACAGGATTATATACCATAGCCAAAGAAATTTATCACAAGGTTAATTAAATATGAAAAAATTTATCAATGTAATATATTAATGGAATAATATATTTAAAAATGGATAAATAGTATAATAATGACCATATAAATATTGCAATAGATACAGAAAAAGCATTTGAGAAAATTCAATACCCTTTCACAGTAAAAACACTTAACAAACTAGTAATAGAGGAAAAATTTCTCAATCTGATAAAGAACAAGTGGGAAAAATCCACATTATAAACAATGGGAAAGATTATTCTTGTTCCTAAGATCTGAAACAAGATATGACTGTCAACTCTTTCCATTTCTATTTAATATTGTGCTGGAGGTCCTAGCTGGGGCAATTAGGCAAAGAAAAAGGGCATCCAAATTTAAAAAGTTAAAGTAAAACTACCTGCTTTTAAAAATGGCATAATCTTTTATATAGAAAATCCTAAGGAACACACACACACACACACACACACACACGCACGCACCCCCCCCCAAAAAAAAAAAAAAAACCATGAAGGCTACTAAGCAAATTCAGCAAAGTTGAAGGATACAAGATCAACATACAAAAATCAACTATATTTTTATTCACTAGCAATAAACAGTTGTAAAAGGAAGTTAAGAAAAAATTCATTTACAAAGGATTAAAAAGAATAAAATACTTAGGAATAATGTTAACAAAAGAGGTACAAAATTTGTATGCTGAAAACTACAACAAAACACTGAAAGAAATTAAATAAGACCTGCATAAATAAAAAGACATCCTGTGTTCATAGATTGGAAGACTTAGCATTTAACATGGCAGCATTCCCCAAAGCAATATAGAGATTCAATGCAATTTCTATCAAATACAAACTTTCTTTTTTTGTTTTGCAAAAATTAACAAACTGATCCTAAAATTCATATGAAAATGCAAGAAACCTAGAATATCCAAAAGAATCTGGTAAAGAAAAAAAGAACAAATTTGAAGGACATATACTTTCTAATTTAAAAATATAAGACCCAGGCTCTAAGCCAGTCCCTATAGCCCCAAGCATCAAGTCTGACTCAGTTCCAGGTTGGTCCCTCTGGCCCAAGGCTCCAGGTCAGTCCCCAAGGACCTATCCTTCAGGCTATCACCTACAGACCCATCCTGAAGACAAGCTCCTGTGGGTCCATGTTCCAGGCCTGCACCATCTCATGTGCCAGGCCAGTCCCAGCTCAAGGCTATTCTCTACAGCCCCAGGCTCCAGGAGAACTACAGTGTAGGCCTACCTCAGTATATCCCAGTGCTGGGCTAGGCTCCAGGACCATTCCTGCAGACCCATGCCCCAAGCTAGCCCATGCAAGACCAAGACCCAGAACAGCCTCTGGGGGTTTAGGTTTCAGGCCAGCCCTAGTGGCAGGCTGACCCCCATGGACTAGGGCTCTAGGGCTCTAGATCCACCCCTGTGGACCCAGGTGCCAATTGCATCTCAATTCCAGGCCAATCTCTGAAGACTCAGGCTCAAGGACCATACCAGCAGAAGGCTGGCCCCCATAGATTCAGGCTTTAGTCCAGACCCCATTTATACAGAGTCCAGGCCCACTCTCACAGACTCAGGACCCATACATGCTTCCATGGACTAAGACCCCAGCACCAGGCTGACACCCATAAATCCAGAATACAACCTTGCCCCAGTGAACCCAAGCTCTAGGCCTACACCAGTAGACCCAGCCCATAAGCCCAAGCCTGGGGACTGAGGCACCAGGCTTGCTCATCTGCTGACCCATGCACCAGGACAGACTTCCCAAGGACTCCAACAGAAAGCCTTCCCAGAATCTGTGAATGAGCTGACTAATGAAGAGCTTTCCCTTCCAAAGTCAGTCTGTAGCCCCTCCGTGTCCCCCACCCCGCCCAGCATCCCGGTCCCGGCTGGACCCCATCCCCCACGCCTTCTATCCCGGAGGAGGACCAGGTGTCCCTGCTCTGGGCGACCTCTCCCAACACGCCCACCCCACTTTCCTCCCTCCTGGCATCACCTTCCTCAACACCTCCCCTCCTCCTCCCCACTTACCTGGCCTCCCCCTTCC
>JAQIFY010005439.1:0-11031 GCA_028533085.1 Varecia variegata | reverse complement strand
AGTAGAGCTGAAAATAAAACTGATGTCTTTAACAATCTTACATTATAATGCTGTGACTCATTTAAATATATTCTAGCTGGAAAACAACTAAATAGCGCATACTGTTATCAAAGATATTTTTAGTATATGTTTAGTACATTAAGTAACATATTTAGAATTCAAAATATTATTTGAAAGAGTTTACAGCTAAAACAATGGCTAACATATTTTGTATAATATCTTTCAGTTTCTAATATTCTTTCTCATATTAATCCCTCAAAAATTAAAATGCCTACTTGGTTGAAGCAAATGTTTCTATGATAATTATTAGTTTAGCTATAATTTAAGAAAAAAAATTTAAAAATACTCAGCCTGTAATATAATCTCTTGAAGGGGAAATTTATTATTTTAGTAGCTCTGTACTACTTTTTTTCTGAGAACACCATCTTCTCTTCTTTGAAAAAAATGCTTCTCCACCAGTCTGCCATTTGATCAATATAGAAACTGTCATTTTCTTAAGCGAAAATGCGTCCCAGATCACTATTGGTCAACATTTGGACACTTGGTGCAAGCTGAGGCAGTACTAGTTCTTGACAACCAAGGCTACAGGGATGAGCATGTGGCTCAAGTCAGTTATCTTCCAGAAATTTTCTGGTTAGAGCTGAGTAAAGATATTCTTGTCCTGAAGTTTTCAGGACAGGAAGCCAGACCTGCTGTCAGCAAAGTTTTCTTATACATGAGTATCCAGTATAAAAAGGTAAAGCCAATATGTAAGTAAGCAAAAATAGATAGATTATCATGCTAGCTTTTGGGTCTCTGGTTTGCTCTACTTCTAAGACCAAGCACACTCCTGCTTTTTTAGGTTTTACTGTGTTATTCAACAAATAACACCAAAATGCCACCCCCACCCTTTCCCTCATACTGAGATTTTCTTTCCTTAAAGCCAATTTAAGTTGGGTTTCTTTCACTAACCACCATAGGGTTTGCATATTTAAGTGAATCATTTTCCCTTAGGCACAAATAGCTGCCCAGCTTTATTCTTACTTTTTGCCTCAACATCCTAACGAATGCCTTCTGTTCTTAAGGTGAATTTAAGACCTAAAAGGGATGCTAGAGTGTCAATCATCCCACAAAAGAGTATATTCTTTTGGGCCATCTTTCTTTATATTCCCTTCTAAATTTGCTTATTCTTCTGTACCCATTTTATTTAGTCAATATTTGCTGCATGCTTTCACCCAGATTTAAGAGATCCTGGAAAAAAAGTTTTATAGTCATATGCATTATTGTGGCAAGATTTGGCTAAAGTATAGATTCTATTTTTAAGAAAAAAGGGACAATTCAAAATTGTATTTAAAATTTATAGCATAAGATTAAGGAAAAATTACTTTCACATCTGAATAAGGAGAAAAACGGGTTTAAAAAGGTAAATAAAAAGTGTCAGAGAATAAAAAATATTGAAAATGAAAAATGATAAGACTAACAAATTTCCTACCATGTTAATGGGCAGAAAGATAACTAAAAACATAAAGTTCTATGTCTTTTTGTTTTTGTTTTGTTTTTGTGTTTAGACTTTTTACCAAATCACTTTCTTAAAATTTTTAGCTTTTTAATAATATATTTAGAATATTACATAATACTTTAGCATTCAAACCTCAGACCAAAATAAATATTACATAAAACTGACAGTAATTTTTTAAAATGTAAACATTGAATACTAAAGCCAGCCTTTCAACATAAAATTATTACTTGCATGATATTTTAAAGTAGTCATAAGCAAATAAAGACAATGATAACTGCCTGTCTCTTATTCTATTATACAATTATTATAATATGTATAAAACATTTTTATTCATTAATTCATTTATAAATATTTTCTGTTTTTTAAAGTGCTATACCAGGTAACCAGGTAAGGGCTACACCAGTGAATAGAGTAGACGAGGTTCCAACCTTTATGTTGCTTATAGTATGAGTACTTAAAAAATACGTAAAGAAATAAAATGATTGCAGATTGTGATTAAATTACTGTAATAAAGGACATAAGCAGGATGGTGCAAAACAGAGTTCTTGGTGCAGACACCTTGAAAAGGGTCAGAAAAAGTTATTATAAAGAGGTAAAATTTAAATTGAGATTTGAGCTGGGATAAAAGCATCCAAAGCAGAGCTCATAACTGTAGCAGTGACCAAGGTAGGACACAAATGCTTGAGTGTTCCAGAGAATAGGCTAGCGTGGCATGGCTCAAATGAGCAAGAACAAAAGGATGAAAAGAAGTTAGACAAATAGCAACCAGATTACACAGAAACTTGCAGACTATAGTGAATAATTTTAAATTTATTCTATAACACTAAAGAGAATCAAGGAATTTAGGCAGATGAATCACATGTTCTTATTTTCAATGTTAAAAGATAATGTGTGCTGCTCTTTGTAGAATTGGTTGAAAAGGGTCAATCATGGAAGTTGGAATAGCAGAAGTTCCACTAAAGTCACCATTGATTGCAGTATTCTAAGAAAGAAATTCTGTTGGTTTAGCGTAGTGTAAAGACATGAATATAAAGAAAAGCAGATGTATATGAGATTATTTTGTAGATAGAACCAAAAGGACGTTGGGGACAGATTGAATATGGGGGTAGATGAGGAATATGGAAGAATTCAAGGAAATTTCCAGGTTAAATAAATAAATAGAGACCTCAAAGGCAGAGGTGAACAAAAAGCTGATGCTGAGTTGCTTACAGGAAAATGTAATCAGATACAAAGCTACAAACTTAGGAGCTTGGGTGGAAGAGTCTATGTAGGCCATCTGCTGCATGCAATATGAGAATTGGAACTGAAAGATCTACATTAAGCCACAAGTCATGAATGGCTGTTTGTCTATGCTCTCTGTGATGGAATCATGAAACATTGTGCTCACTAACTCAGTAAAACATGCAGAAATAGATTGATTCCTCTTTTTAGAGAATTTATACTTTATTCCAAGAAGTGTCTCTTGCATTTGACAATATGAACACCTCAGGAATATTGGCACTGGACACCAGATTTGAGCGACTGAAGAATGAACTAGAGGTAAGAAAGTGGTAATAGGCAACACACACAACACATTTGAAGAGTTTTGCTGTGAAGAAAAACAAGAAGTGAGTCAAAGCCTCTTAAGACACTGGATATAAGAGCATGCTGGAATGCTACAGGGAATGGTCCAGTAAAGAGAGAAAGAGAGAAACTGGTAATACAGAAATGAGAAAATCTACATTGAAAATATATCTAATTTTTGTTACTAAGATAAATTTTATTTTAAAGTCATGAAAATATCAATCATCCCCCAGCCAAGAGAATTAACAAATCAGAACTTATAACTCACAGCAATAACAAAAAATATTTCTCATTTATAGTTATTCTGAAACTATGAACATTTTTTTCAAACACTTTTTCCATCTGAAGTCTAACTGGACTCTGGTATATAATTTTGATGTTATTAAAATTTACATTCACTTGAAAGAAGCAAAGTTTTAAACCCAGATATCAAAAACACGGCATCAAATCCCAAGAGAATCCATAGATACTGACTCTCTTCAAAATTTAAAAATATGTAGTTTTTTAAAAAAATCTGTTTTCTTTTACTCGTAAGAATATTTTATTACTGCAACCTGGCTTCACCTTACTCTTTGTTATTCCTAATTAATGTAGAAAAATGTACAAAAAATTTTATTTTTACAAAGGCAAATCCATAAAAGCATGTGTGGGTCTTTAAATTGAGAATTTGGGACATTTACTTCAGATGTCAAGAACAGCATCCTACCTTCTGCAAAGCAGTCACCTGATACCAAGCATTCTAAAAAGACTGATATTTTTATAACAATATTGGAGAAGCTATATATAGAAAATATAAAGTATAAGCTTTTCTTATTTTGTAGTCTATAAATAAAACAGTGATCTCTGTGACTTCTTAAAAATTTATTGATATCTATATTCAGATCGTGAAAAATAAAATTTATACCAACCCAATTATTATTATAACTGATTTAAAAGATTAGTATCTTTATCAGACAATCCTAATATAAACCAAAAGTATTTATAAGATGCATGCATATATATGTATATGTATGTGTGTATAACATATATAAGAACATATATAATAGTCATTTATTTGGCATTAATACATATTTTGCAAGGAGAAAAACAATCTAAGACATAACCACTACATAGGTTTTTTGCCATTTCTGCCTCTTCTATTGCCTTTCCCACCTCTTCTCTTGTATTAAATTTCCACAGATTATGTGTGATTATTATCAGTGTGTTGCAGTATAAATTAATCATTTAGAAATAAAATAGTAATTGTATAAATTACATTAAAGCTTATAACTTCTTTCTGAGATCTAAGAAGACTTAATTAAGTTTGTGTGGTTTTTTAATGACCCAACATCTGAAGATATAAGGATGTAAGTAGTAATGGTAGTTTTTATGATTATGGTATATTCTGGGTAAGAGGTTTAGGAATTAGTTTAGGATAGGATAAAGAATTTGTGAAGATTTTGGAATTTTTGGTCTGGCATACTGCATAAATCCCATGGATTAAGAGAGGTCATTTAGTCCATAAAAACCTTCTAATATTCTGTTTGCTCAATGGTACCAGACAGAATTTCTATTTTCTCTATAGGCTAAGGACAAGAACTTTGAAATTGGAACATGGAGATAAGTCGAGGTTTTTTTTTTAACAAAACGAGGCAACATTTTTATGTCAGAATGAGTGGTAAAGTTTGAGTGTGTTGCTTTCCACCAAGAACATATTGGTGTTTTTACATCATAAGCCTTTTGGGATCATTAATATACTAGAATTTTCAGACTTTATAACAAAGCAACAAAGACGAATCTGTTAATAATAATGAATGGAGCTTCTTGGTAGAACTGTATTTTTATTCTGCACTCCAAATTGTCCATTATTATATGGCCACTATTCTCTGATTCAAGAGGAGTCATAATTCTACTTAAATTTTCTCCCATAGTAGATTTTCACATGTTCCAAGTTTAATTTTTTTAATCCAGAATAAGGTAAATTTGAATTCTTTTAGCAGATGATAAAATTTCTAACAACTTTTGAATCTCAAATTTGTGTTTATCAAGGTATTCATTCTGAGGTCCATTTAGCATCTACCCAGATACACATTCCTCACTGATTGATCACTAGAGACAAATTGTCTTCTGAAGGGCTTATCTCTAATTATTTCATGGATTTACTCTTTCCCAGGTGCCCAGCTATTCCAATTGCATTTTAATTCTCTACTTGGACTTCTAATTTTTTTCCTCTTTATCCTCTTTTCTTCTCCTGGTTCATTCATTATTAACAACCAGTGTCATTAAAACTGATTTCATTCTCTTCTTTACTTATGAACAATCGTAGCAGAATTTCTAAAGCAATACCAAATGTGATAACAAGAAAACAGATAACAATTCAATGATAAATAAAGGGTAATTTTTTTTTACCACAGATTTAAAATCTAGCTTTAAAATTCCTCTTTAGAAGAAACTGAAGGAAATTTTTTTACTACAGAAGAATGCCATTCAGTAATGGTACAAAGAAAGACTAAATTAGAAAGTCACATTTTCAACCCAAAATGAAATACTTAATTCAGGCAAGAATCATTAGTGGATGTTAAAACTAATTTGTGAAATATAGAAGGGAAATAAGCTATCTCCAAGGTGCCTAATTATGACTCAATGCATTATTTGCTAATTTCAAAGGGGAAACATACTTTTAGAAAAGAGTTGTCTGGTTGTTATCATCTTAATCAAATTCTCAAAAATAGCATATTTCATAATAGGACAAATTTGTTTCCAATGTAATATGTAGTATCCATAAAACTGATAAACTAATCTTGTAAAAATGTTTGACATGAATTTAATAGTATAAACAGGGGTTGGCAAAGTTTTTTATATCTAATGAGTAGAGAGTAAATATTTTAGACCTTTTGGGTCACATACAGTCTCTATTGCATATTGCTTTTTCTCTTATTTGATTGTTTGTTTATTCATTTATAAATAACCTTTACAATATAAAAGTCATTCTTAGCTTGAATGTTTTTTAAAAACAAATTGCAGGTTGGATTTGGCCCAAAGGTCATGATTTATTTACCTCTGGTGTGAAGGAACAGATTGAAAAACCTACAAGAAAATGATTGCACAAACCCAAAATATGGGATGTTCTAAAAAACAATTATTATTCTCTCTTTAAAAAGTAAATGGCATAAAAATATAAATTAGGGAGTGGGAATCATTCAAATATAAATAGCACTAAAGAGATAAAACTAAATGGAATACATAAACCTGGATTGTACACATGATGTTGGATCCTGCTTTAAAATTTTTTACAAACTATAAAAGACATTTTAAAAAACTTTTATTCATTCCAAAGTAAATATCCCTTATTTCCAAAAATGTTAATATTTAAACTAATGATTACTTCCCGAGATTTCTTAAAATTAGCAAAAAACTACATCACCCGAAGAAATATTTGCCTTAGATTTGAAAGTCTAGAAGTCTGCTGGTCTTAAATAATAGTAAACTTAAACAAGTCTCAAGTTGCAAAGCTGAACTATAAAGTCAATATTCTTCTTGAGAACTGGATAATTTAAGCATGAGTATTTCACTGATATATTCTGAATCATCATGTAGATAAATCTCTTCGGAAAAAAAAATCCCAATCTTTTCTTGATGTTTAACTCTATGGGCACAAGTCAGTAATGAGTTTGGGATCTCAGTAATACTACAGGATTTGTAGGCAGAATCTTCCGATCATCTGGATCATTTCCTGTGGAGAGGCACAGGGATATGTTGGTTCTCTTTTCTCTTCAACTTGTATATTAATGACTTGATACAGTTTTGGATATTTTGGATGTTTGCTCAATCCTCTGCACATCTCTGTTCTCCCATCATAGCCTAAAAGAAAGATCTATAATGGTATGTATAAGATGATGTGAGTTATGTGATTCAGCCCTGGTAGCTGTAGTAACTGCAGTGTGAAAGAGCAACTATTTCAAAGCCCAAATAATTATAAATTATCATCTTATACCTGACACAGTACCCCTAATAATAAGTAAACCAATGGAGTCAAAGGCAGGTAAGCCTCCAACTAACCCTCCCCAACTACTAAAACAGAGGAACTGCCTTTCATCTTATCATTGCACTTATGATCAGGCAAATAATTTCTGGAAGAATGTACACAGTTATTTGGAATTAACAAATGTTGAAATTACTAAATATCACCAGTTTTAACATTTACTGATCCCCTTTCTTTGGTCTTGATTTAAAACATCTCTCATGATGCATATTAGCATCTAAAGGACATCTCTGGTTAATGTCAACCTTAGATCCTCCATATAAGTCTCTCACTCTGGAAGAAAACAACAAAAGCCTCCCAATGCCAAGATAATCCTGTAAAATTCAGTGCTATATAATCCATATTTGCACAAATACCCACTCAGAGCCACATATCAACAAAGCCCTTGTTCAGTCTAAGACAGACTTTTTCAAACTCCATGTCATTCTTCTAGCATTTTTAATATATCATAAACTTTAACAAAATATGTCATATGTTGTGACAAGAATTATTTCTCAAAATTTTGTTTTAATTGTATGCACAAAAGTGTGTGTGTGTGTGTGTGCCTATGTATGTGCTGAGTGCCAATGGAAAATTAATAATTACACTAGGGTACAGTCAAAAAAGTTTGAAGGTTATAATACTTGAAAGGATAACAGAGGGTTAATTAACAAGACTAGATACTTTTTCTGTTTTTCTATTCTAAGAAGAATATAGGTTTTAATAAAACCTCTTATGAAATCCTCTTTTACTATGAATAGTTGTAAAGTTAGAGAAAATTCAAGAAACCACATTATCTTTCACTTACTAAAACTGTAAACAAATTAATAATAATTATTAAATATGAGTCCTTATATATCATTTCTATTTTTCATTAATGGTTACTTTGTGTTGCAACATTCTTCATATTTTTATAGAAGTTCTTGTTATCTATGTACCACTCGTTCTACGACTAAAAGGATTATCTATAATATAACTAACCATGAAATAGATCCAGTTTAACACTGCAATCTAAAACTAAAGATTGAAACAAAATTCTTGATTAACAACTAAAGTTTCTCATTTTGTTTACAGAAAAAATGATTAATTATCTTCTAATGGGTAAATCAATACTTTGCTTAATTGTGTCTGTTTCTCAGAATTACATACTTCTAGTTCATTAACTCTTTTAAATAGCATCCTGCCTTGGAAAACTGCACAAAATTTGTTGATGTTTCTTTTAACATCTTGATAAATCTGCTCTCTTTGTCTTAATCAATCTTTCACTAAGTTTATACTACCAACAATAAAATATAGAGTTTAAGTATGCTGATATAGTTATATAAATAATATGAGAAAAAAATTGAGAAGACTCTGCTTTTTCAAAACCTTATAATACAATAGCAGTTAAGTTTAGGAATGAAACAGTGATTGCAGACACTCATCATGTACTATGGGGTCTAAAAAGATTATATAACCTGAAATAAAAAAATTAGAAGGGGGGAAATAATAAATGAATACATTTATGAAGTTTGCCAGTATGCAAATAGACTAAGAGACTGACTAGCTATCCATTCATTTAAAAATATGCACGGAGGACTGACTATGTTGTTGGCTTATATAAGTAGGAAAGATAGGCAAAGCCCCTGAGCTCATGGGAATTACTTCCTAGTAAGTGATTTAAATATTAGAGAGGCACATCAATAAATTAACAAGATAAATTCATTTAGAGTAAGTGCTAAAAAGATAACAAAGAGTGACTTTGGGTAGGAAACATAATATAAATTTGGCTTTCAGTGAAGGTCTCACTGAGGAGGTGGTGTGTCAACTGAGACAGACTTGAATGAAAAGAAGTCAGCCAAGTCATTCAGGCTGAAGGGACAAAGATACAAAGGCCTAACAGAGAAAATATCTCAGTGCAAATAAGAATAGAAGGATGGTAGGCTTGCTGTGCATGGCAAATGAGAGGAAGAAGACTCATAATTATTTATCAATATTATATTATCAACCTATCTATTACTTCCTTTGAAAAGTATTATATGTGTAGTGGATAAAACTTCATTTTTTAATGAATTAAGTGAAATTAAGTGTCACTCCATGTCCTCCATTATGTTTGGCTGATGGAAAATTTAATCTGTCATTATCAGGGCATGCAACACATTCAGTGAGGTTACAGCTGGATTCTCAGTGGTTTCCACTGGGTTACCAACTGTCCCAGTTGTACATGGCTCCTTAATGTCTAGTGATGGTTTTTTGTGTATACAGGCATGAGCATCTTGGGCAAGCCAGGAAACCCAGTGTCTCGGTTACAAGGTAGATATTTTGTAGGCATTTTTGTTGGTTCAAGCCCAGATGCCTTAATCTCTGTGTAACACAGCAATGATAATAATAATAATGACATTTATATTGCCATTTATCTCATAATATCAGACCTTCATCTCCTTTCTAGGCTTTGGGATTCTTTCTCTTTTTTAGGCTGTAGCCTATAGTGTTTGCCTTGTTCTCTTCTTCCATAGTAAAACCCATACAAAATACTGAGCCTTCAAAGATAATAAAAGCCAGGGATGTAAGGTTAATACTTTCAACCCTAAAGGATATTGTTCCCTTGACGCAACAAAGTAAAAACCCTACACAATTTTTGTAAAGAAGGCATAAGGGGAAAGAGGAGAAAAATACAAAAGGAGAGTAAACACAAATATCTCAAAGGATTTCTTACTGCATACATACACACACACACAAACACACATGCATATACACAGGTTTTAGAGAACTATAATATGATTAACTCAGGAGATAGAAAAATATATAAGACTAGACATACTGGAAAATTGTTCAATTTATTAGGACTATGATAAGTGGAGAAGAAATTGCCAGAAAACGTGTAATAAAGGTTTGGATATAAAGAAACCTTGTAAAAATGATCAAATGATCAATGCTTCTATTTCTGAACTTGAAATAGAATATAAGCTTAAAAGAAGTCTGCTTAAGAAATGATGAAATTCAAATGTAGAAGAATTTTCTTATGGCAAATATACTTACACACATACATTAGTTAATAAGTACCGCGGTGGAGTCCTTTTCTTGACAAATAGAAAAACTAAAGTCTCTTCTAATTGTGATTGTGGTATTCTTGATTCTGATGCATACATTTATATAGAAGGTCTTCTAGTCTGTTTGTCTTAAGATTCTAAATACTTTAAATAATGCATGGTTTCAAATTGAAAAATTATTTAAAGCATAAGAATTACAGGATATTCTTCCCTTTCTTTCAATTTTCCAATTAAAACAAAAGAAATATACAATATTTAAGAAGTAATGGGGAAGAATTAGAGCTATATTAATAGATCATGACCTCAAAAAGAGAGAAGAGAAAGGATAGAGAGAATGTAATGTGAAAGAAAATGAAAAACATGATAGAGATCAAGAAAATAATAATGAATTGAAGAATCATATTATAGATTAACTCAAAAGTGGCATGATGTGGGCCTGAACCATTGTGGATGAAAAATACACTAAAACAGATGTGGCATTCAAAATTAAGGTAAGAAATCAATGTTAGATACTTCTAGAACATCTAAACAATACTAAATCTTTTGGTGTAACACTGACAACATGAAAAACCAATTAGAAATTTCCTCTTGAAAAACCATTTTCCCATGAAGTATATTTCCAAAACTGATTTTTGAAACTATCTTCCTTGATGGTCTTAGTTTTTCTGAAAGTTAATTTGTGTTGTATTAGTCCCTCTTTTATTTAAAAAATAAGCAGGCTGATACTTGTTAACTCCTCTATTTCTTGCCGTATTATACATAGATATAAGTTATGCTTATGGTGAAAAAAGTTATGTGGTGCAAAATAATTGTATGATCATTTAAGAATTCAGTCATTCATATTTTGAGAATACAGTATTGCAGCACATACCATTTTTTTCTAAAATGTTCAAAATTAAGGGAGTTTGTTATAACTGAATTTTTTAAATTTCAGATTTTTT
>JAQIFY010005438.1:0-11032 GCA_028533085.1 Varecia variegata | reverse complement strand
AGGCTGTGCAAGTAGAGCTTGCTAGAGCCAAATTCATGTCATATCAAACACTGCTGCTACTTTCTCTGCATTGCCTTCAGGAAAGCACAAAGCAACCGCACAGCTTACTGTGAAATTCCCAACTGCCCAAAGTATAAGGAATGGGAATTGAAAGGACCAGTTACATTTTCTCTAAGATTTCAACTCTGGATTGTGTTTGTACCATAGAACTTAATAGGAGTAAAGAATTCAATTAGTCTGGTTTACCTAGTTAATTATGATAAAAAATGACCCTATGGTAGTAGGGTCATTTATATTTATTGAATTAATTAACTAGTGAAACACTTTTTCAGTGAGTCCAAGCACTGTGCTAGGCACATCCATAGCCATGATTGTCACACCCCCATATCCATACTGTTAGCAATGCAATTTTGCAGATCTCTTCAAGAATTGGAGTCCATCTCCTCACTGTTGTAATTGGAGATCACTTTGTGATTTGTTTTGATCAATAGAATGTGGCTGAAAAGATGGTGTGCTAGTATCCAGGCTAGCACATAAGAAACTTTGCAGGCTTTTCTCTCTTGTGACCCCTTCCTCTAACGTATAAACTAGCCCTGGTTATGTAGCTAAGGGATGAGTCCACAGGGACCAGAACTAAGTCAGGCCTGCTATCCTAACAGAGGGCCCAAATACAGGAGAGAGCACAGCCAAGATCAACAGATTTGACCTAAAGCTGATTTACAGTTGACCACAGACACGTGCAGGAGCCCAGCTCAGATCAGAACAACCAGCTAGCTGAGCTCAGCCTAAATTGCCATGAGCTAAATAAATAGCTAACTGATACAAATATATCGTCATTTGGTAATACTCCATTGTCCTCATTTAGTACTGTGGCACCTGATACATGAGTCAAGTAATTCAAGACCTTAAAGACTCCTCCAAAAGAGTACTATAATTGATAAATAAACTCAGGAAAGTGTCAGGTTACAAAATTAATGTACGCAAATCAGTAGTATTTCTATATGCTAGTAACAGCTGAGAGTCAAATCAAGAACTCAATACCATTTATGATAGCTTTAAAAAAAAAATATCTAAGAATATAATTAACCAAGGAGGTGAAAGATCTCTACAAGGAGAACTACCAGACACTAAAGAATGAAATCATAGGTGACATAAATGGAAAAACATGCCATGTTCATGAATTGGAAGAATCAATATTGTTAAAATGCCCATACTGCCCAAAGTGATTTATGGATTCAATGCAATTCCTATCAAAATAACAACTTCATTTTTCACTGAATTAGAAAACGCAATCTTAAATTTCATACGAAACCAAAAAGAGCCCAAATAGCCAAAGCAATCCAAAGCAAAAAGAACAAATCTGGAGGCATCATATTAACCAACTTCAAATTATACTACAAGGCTATAGTAACCCAAATAGCATGGTACTGGTATGACAGTAGTCACATAGATCAATAGAACAGAATAGAGAAGCCATAAATAAAACCATATACCTACAACCAGCTGATCTCCAACAAAGCAGACAAAAATATACACTGGGGACAGGACACCCTATTCAATAAGTGGTGCTGGGGAAATTGGATAGCTGTATGCAAAAGAATGAAACTGGATCCCTATCTCTCACCATATAGAAAAATTAACTCAGGATGGATTGAGGACTTAAATGTAAGACTTGAAACCATAAAAATTCTAGAAGAAAACTTAGAACAAACTCTTCTGAACATTGGACTAGGCAAAGAACTTATGATTAAGACCCCAAAGGCAAATACAACAACAAAAATAAACAAATAGGACTTAATCAAAATAAAAACATTCTGCATAGCAAAGGAAATAATTGACAGAATAAATAGGCAAACTACAGAATGGGAGAAAATATTCATAAACTATATATCCAACAAAGGACAAATATCCAGAATCTACAAGGACCTCAAACAAATCAGAAAGTAAAAAACAAATAATCTCATTAAAAAGTGGATAAAAGACACAAACGGACATTTTTCATAAGAAGAGATAGAAGTGGCCCCACAGACATATGAAAACATGTTCAATATTACTAACCATCAGGGAAATGCAAATTAAAACCACAGAGAGATACCCACCTTACCTCTGTCAGAATGGCTATTATTAAAAAGTCAAAAAATAATAGATGTTGGCAAGGATGCAGTGAAAAGGGAATGCTTATACATTGTTGGTAGGAATGTGAATTAGTACAACCTCTGTGGAAAACAATATGGAGATCCCTCAAAAAACAAAAAGTAGACCTACCATTCGATCCAGCAATCCCACTACTGGGTATCTACCCAAAAGAACAGAAGTCATTATATCAAAAAGACTCCTACACCCAAATGTTTACCACAGCACAATTCACAATTGCAAAGACGTGGAATCAACCTAACTGCCCATGAACTGATGAGTGCATAAAGAAATACCACAGAATACTACTTAGCCATAAAAAGTAACAAAATAGTGCCTTTGCAGCAACCTAAATGGAACCGAGACCACTATTCTAAGGGAAGTATCTCACAAATAAACACATACTGCATGTTCTCATTTATAAGTAGAAGCTAAACCATGGGCATATCTGGTCATATAAGGTGGTATAATGAACATTGTAAACTAAGAAGGGGGAGGGTGGGAGGGAGGTGAGAGATAAAAAATTACCTGTCTGGTACAATATATGCTATTCGGGTGAGGAGTACATCAAAAAGCCCTGACTTTACCAGTATACAATTCATCCGTGTAACAAAAAACACTTGCACCCCCTAAATCTATCAAAATAAATAAAAACTAACTCATTTCTTTCCAACAACAATAAAAAAAGCATGCTTATATTTGCCTTTTACAGCTGCATTTGTAAACCTGCATAATGTGAACCAACAGAGAAAGAAAAATGTTCTAATAACATATTTGCAATGTTTGCTTACAAGCATGTTACTTTGTCAAACTGTTGCACTCAGTGAAAGAAAACAGTGTTTGAGAAGGCATGCTTACATTTTGCAACTATAAAAAAAGAAAGAAATTCTGGACCTGAAGACATAAACACATTAAGCCCCATCTCTGTAAGGATGATCATCTTTAAACTATCTATCTGTTGAGCACATTACGAGGCTGTACATGAATCAAATTTATAGTCACTGCCTTTCAGTAACTTTTAAAAATTATTTACCATGTAAAACACATTTACATTTCTGTGTAGAACTATACAAAAATATGTTTATGCTTGATTGATTGGAATGTTTCACATATTAAACAATGTAGAGTGGAAAACAAAAAAGAGATAAGCCTAACGAACTTCACATATTCACTAAAAACTAGATAATAAAGCAGTTTTTGTGTAATTAGTTATGTATGTGTACACGTTAGTAGGAATAGTCATCAACTCTCCTTTGTATCTGGGCATTTCAGATTAGTCAAGGATCATTCTATCAAAGTAGAGATTTGACCAATAAGAAGTAAGAAGATTGAATCAGTAGTAAAAAGTCTCTCATCAAAGAAAGCCCAGGACCTGATGGCTTCACTGCTGAATTCTACCAAATACTTAAAGAAAGAATACCAATCTTTCTCAAACTCTTCAAAAAATTGAAGAGGAGGTAATATTTCCAAACTCATTTTATAGGGCCAACATTACCCGGATATAAAACCTAACACCAAAGTAAGAATTATCCCTGGGATGTAACGACAGTTTAACATATACAAATCAACATATGTGATATACCAAATTCACAGAATGAAGGACAAAAATCATATGATCATCTCAATAGATGCAGAAAAAACATTTGACAAAATTCAACACCCTTTCAGGATAAAAACTCTCAACAAATTAAGTATAGAAGGAATGTATCTGAACACAAATAAAGGCCATGTATGATAAGCCACAACTAACATTATACTCCACGGTGAAAAGTTCAAAGCTTTTCCTCTTAGATCAGGAACAAGACAAGGATGCCTACTTTCACCACTTCTATCCACCATAGTACTGAAAGTTCTAACCACAGCAGTTAGGCAAGCAAAATAAATGAAAGGCATCTAAATCCAAAAGGAAGAAGTTAAATTGTCTCTGTTTGCACCCATGATATTATATACAGAAAATCCTAAAGACTCCACCAAAAAACTGTTAGAATTAATAAATGGATTTAGTAAAGTTGCAGGATATAAAATCAATTTATAAACATTAGTAGCATTTTTATACACTAATAATGAACTATTCCAAAAAGATATCAAGGAAATAATCTTATTTACAATAGCCATAAACAATACTTAGGAATAAATTTAATCAGGCAGGTAAGATCAGTGTACTGCAACCCATAAAACACTGCTGAAAGAAATTGAAGAAGACACACATAAACAGAAAGATGTTCTGCCTTCATGGATTGGAAGAATTAATATTGTTAAAATGTCCATACTATCCAAGGTAACATGGAGATTCAATGCAATCCCTATCAAATTATCAAAAATGACAATTTTCACTGAAATAGAAAAACAATCCTAACATTTGCATGGAATCACAAAAGACCCTGAATAGCAAAAGCAATCTTTAGCAAAAATAACAAAGCTGGAGGAAATCAGGAACATGTCAGATTTTGGAATATATTACATAGCTATAGTAATCAAAACTTCATGGTACTGGCATAAAAACAGCCATATAGACTCATGGAACAGAATAGAGAAACCAGAAATAAATCTATACATTTACAATCAATTGATCTTTGACAAAGATGTCAAGAGCACACAGTGGGGAAGGGGTAGTCTCTTTAATAAATAGTGCTGGGGAAGCCAGATATCCACATGCAGAATAATGAAATTAGAAACTTATCTCATACCATATAAAATCAGCTCAAAATGGATTAAAAACTTAAACATAAGACCTAAAACAGTAAATTAAACATAGGGGAAAAGTTCCATTATATTGGTCTGACACAAGCAACAAAAAATAAAAATAGACAAATAGAATCACAGCAACCTAAAAACTTCTGCATTACAAAGGAAACAATCAAGAAAGTGAAGAGACAACTTATGGAATGGAAGAAAATACTTGCAAACTAGGCTTATATATTTGAAGTTAATATCCAAAATATATAAGAAACAACTCAATGGCAAACAAAAATGAATAACCCAATTTAAAAATGGGCATAGGACCTTCAAAAGAAGCTGTACAAATGGCCAATAAGTATATGAAAAAATGCTCAACATTACTAATCATCAGGGAAATACAAATTAAATCTACAATATGGTGTCACTTCACATCTGTTAGAATAGCTATTATCAAAAGTCAAAAGATAACAAGTGGTGACAAGGAGGTGGAGAAAAGGGAACCCTTGCACACATTTGATGAAAATGAAAATTAGGCCGGGCGCGGTGGCTCACGCCTGTAATCCTAGCACTTGGGAGGCCGAGGCGGACGGATTGTTTGAGCTCAGGAGTTTGAGACCAGCCTGAGCAAGAGCGAGACCCCATCTCTACTAAAAATAGAAAGAAATTATCTGGCCAACCAAAAATATATATAGAAAAAATTAGCAGGGCATGGTGGCGCATGCCTGTAGTCCCAGCTACTCGGGAGGCTGAGGCAGTAGGATCGCTTGAGCCCAGGAGTTTGAGGTTGCTGTGAGCTAGGCTGACGCCATGGCACTCACTCTAGCCTGGGCAACAAAGTGAGACTCTGTCTCAAAAAAAAAAACAAAAAACAAAAAAAAAATGAAAATTAGTACATCCACCATGGAAAACAGTAAGGAAGTTCCTCAAAAAATTAAAAATAGACATACCATATGATCCAGGAATCCCACTGCTGAGTACATACCCAAAAGAAATGAAATCATTATGTTGAAGAGATATCTGCACTCCCATGTGCATTGCAGCATTATTCACAACCACCAAGATACAGAGTCGGCCTAAGTGCCCATCAAGGATGAATGATAAAAAATGTTATATATTATATACATATATATACACATACATACACACACACACACACACACTGAAATATTGTTCAAACTTAAAAAAAAGCAGAAAATCCTGTCATTTGCAATGACATGGATGAACCTGGAGACATTATGCTAAGTGAAATAAGCCAGGCACAGACAGACAAATATTTCACAAATAGGATCTCATTTCTATGTGAAATCTAAAAGTTGAACTCAGAAGTGGAGAGCAGAATGCTGATTGCTAGGGGCTGGAGGGGAGGGAAAGTCGGGGAGATGCTGGTTAAAGGATACAAAATTTCAGTTAGGTGAAATAGACCCGGGAGGTCTATCGTCTATCGTACAACATGGTGACTATAGTTAAGAACAATGTACGGTAAACTTAGCCATTTCACGACATATACGTATTTGAAAACATCATGTTGCACACCATATATATATACACACACACACACACACACACACATATACACACAATTTTTATTTGTCAATTAAAAAAACACCAAAAAATTAGAGACATGGAGTCCCCCATCCCAAATCACTCCCAAGGTTATAACTTTATATAGACCATATACATCAATGTCCAGATTCATAGTGAACCACAGAGCAGGCAAATGGCAAAATGTTAGAGTTGGAAGGATCTTCAGAGGTCACTGAATGTGGTGGTGAAAAAGCAACCGTACATAAAGAACCCTATTCTTTTCCTAGCTGTACCACACCGAACCTTCTTTATTCTATAGTTTTTGATCAGCAAAATGAGTGTTTGGGTATAAATGACTCCCTTGTGTTAGAGGGCAAGTAGAAAACCTAATTCCTCTCTGCGATCTAAAGGATGGTGAAAAAGAGCTGAATTAGAGAGGGGTTTGAGAGATCAAGTGGGGAAAGAGAAGAAGGGAGATGCCACTAGGCAAAGAAGTCTAATGGGGGGAATTTTCTTTTGTACGTTGTGTGAAGAAAAAATACTTTTGGAGTTCGAATATTGGGAGAGGTTGTTAAGGGGCAGGGAACATGTTGAGGAGTACAACTAAATGCATTTAGGGTTTCGAACATGGGCCAGCAGTGAGAAGAAGAGAAGCTGCCCAAAATAGCCCAGTCATATTTGGGTTACATGAGGTTCTTTGCACGTCTCATAACCTCCAGCTGGTAAAGCTATCCCTGCTTTAAAGCATTTATCCTAAATAACAGCCACTTTATTCTAAATTCTCTAACTCAGAATTTTTGATGAGCCATTTGGAACCTGACTGTTGTATGTCTCTGTGCTATACATAAAGAAAGCATTTGTCAAAAAAATAAATGGCACAAACAAGATCATAAAAATGACACTCAAAATGCTTGAAAGAGCAGTTTTGAAACAACCTAAATGCTTTAGGAATGTGATTTTATCTACTGTCCTCTATAAAATACATTAGAGTCATGACTGATCATCTGAAAGGATGTGTTATATGTTTCCTCTAATTTTGCAGAAAGATAATTGGAAGACATTTCCTTTTTAATGTGTAAATTATAACAAGATTTAGGGAAATTGGCTAATAATATGACAGGCTGATTAGGTGAATTAGTAAACTTACCCAAGCTGTTACTGTACATATGTAAGTCCTCTGAGATGGGAATTTTTAATCGCTTCCTCAAGGGTGCTTGTTAAAGTGACAAGATGGTTGCTTGACTGTCCGTGTAAATAATAATAATAATAATAAAAAAAATCTAACATTAAAAAAAGCAGCCAGTTAACCTACATACTGGTGGTAATGGACTTTATGCAGACACCACAACCACTGAGTATCAACACCCAAGTTGAAAATCAAGGCTAGCGAGTTTCATTTGCTCCCTTCCTGCCACCTCCCCACTCCCTGCGTCCCCAACCCCATCCATCAGTAAGGGCAGATCCCTCTTGTGAGCTACCCTCACCCACTCTCCAGTCTCCTCCAGCTCATCTTTTCTCTTCTGCCTCTGTCTTCTACTAGTCATTTGTGTATCATTCTAATGCTTTGTATCCTCATTTCCCCTATAGAGTGCTAAATGCATCAAGGTTTAACGTAGTGTCCTATAGTGGAAAGGGAAGGGGATTTGATCTGCCTGAGCTGGGTTCAAATTCTGACCACTCTTTCATATTTGTGCAACTTAGGGAAGTTACTTGGCCAGAGTCCCTGTTTCCTCATTTGTAATTTGAAGATAATGGTGCCTGTTTTGCATGGTTGCTGTGAGAATTCAATGTGATGTATTAATAGATAAAGCTTCTGGAACTTGGTACTTAAGTAGTAGCTAAAATGATTTTCTTTGCCTGTTTCCTTGTTTTGAAACCCAGCTTTACTCTAAGTGGCACTGCTTCCCCGCAATACTCTGGGGGTTGCTCCTGTGTTTTGGCTTCTTGAAGAGGACTCCACATTATCCTGGTTCTCTGCAACTTCTTCCTGACAATTTTATGTAGCTTTTATTTGACAATCTCTTCCCCTTTGAAGGACACTTGTATCTCTTAATTCCAGACAAAGACATTATTACAATTATTCTTTTATTTGATCCTTACAAGGTTTCTGGGTGGTAGGGAGGACGCATATAATTATCTCAATGATATATTCAAGTTCTTGTTACTGTTGCCTCTGGGTCATTTCTTCTTAATCCTCAAGGACTTTGGAACTTGGCTCATAGTCTCTCCCCAGCATCTACTGCCATCTTAAGTGACATCACGATATTTACTGATGAGCCACCTAATTGTCTGCACTCACAATGACATTTAACCTCCATTCATTTTTTATTTTTTTTAGAGACAGGATCTTGCTCTGTTGCCCAGTCTAGAGTGTAGTGGCACCATCATAGCTCACTGCAGCCTCAAACTCCTGGGCTCAAGTGATCTTCCTACCTCAGCCTCCCGAGTAGCTGGGAATACAGGCAAGTGCCACCATGCCTGGCTAATTTTTACAATATTTTGTAGAGATGGGGTCTCGCTATGTTGCCCAGGCTGGTCTCGAATTCCTAGCCTCAAGTGGTCCTTCTGCCTCAGCCTCCCAAAGTGCTGGGATTACAGCCACCACATCTGGCCCATTCTATTTTACCAATTCCATTTACAGGGGCATATTTTGGATGTTCAGATCACTTTGAACTGCTCCTCTGAAAATCTGAATTTTGAAATGACTCTCTCTATTTTTTCTCTTCCCAAACTTTTTCACCTCCACAAAACCCGTTCTTCTGCCTCATCACATTCTCCTGCTTCTTGCATCCTTCCTAGTCTTTCAGTCTATTAACGTCCTCTCACTTCATTTCTTCCATCGCCAGCCTGAATTTCAAGCGTGTGCCTGTTCATTCATCCATTCACTTGTTCATTCATTTATTCTACATTTCTTGACTGCCTTTTATGGGCCAGGCCCTGTGGTGGAACCATGAGAGACTTTGACCTTAGCCCAGAGCAGCTTAGAGTAGACTAGTCATTCAGTCCTTCCCATCATTCCCTCACTGACACTTTTGGATTCTTGAACCCCTTTTCTTTCCTCTGTTCCCACCAGACAAAATATATGATTCATTTACTTATTTCCCTGTTCTTAGACCTTTTGGTTCTAACCACCTCTAAGAACATCCTAGCTCCTGGGATAGGAGCCATAGCTCCTCCTATGGCTCCCTGAACAGGGTCTTAAGGGAAAATCTAATTACTCATATATACGGGACAGTCCTCTTTCTCTGCAGCCCCCATTCTACAACTTTAGTCTCTCTTCAAACCTGTGCACCCTCCACATTCCAGCTCCCTGGTGGATCACCCAGCCTGGCTTCACTAAGCGAATAAAGACCATCAGTTATGAATGCCCTCAATATCCTTCATTGTTCATCCTTATTTTTCTCCTGTTTCCCCAACCACCACTAAAAAAAGGGGTGGGGGGGGTGAAGGTAAATGCTATGGTCTGAATATATCATCCAAAATTCATATCGCCAATGTGATATATAGTATCAAGAGGTGGGAACTTTAGGAGGTGATTAAGTCAATGTGACAGAGGCCTCATGAGTGGGATTAATGACCTTATAAAGGGCTTCAGGGATCTAGCTAGGATACTTTTTGCCCTTAATTAGTGCCACGCGAGGGCACAGCAACAAAGTACCCCCTTGGAAGCAGAGAGCAGCCCTCACCAGACACCAAATCTGCTGGCACCTCAATCTTGGACTCTCCAGCCAAATCCATAGTTTAGAACTATGAGAAATAAATTTCTAGTATTTATAAATTACCCAGTCTCAGGTACTTTGTTCTAGCAGCATGAACTAAGACAATAATGTAAGATAAGACATTGTTTCCACAGCCAGCTTCTCCATAGGTGCTTCTGATCCCATCTCCTCTGCTTTCTACCTTAACTCCTTATGTTACGTGCTCTTTTGATCTTCCACTTCTCTTTCTCTAATAGATTTTTACCTTTAACCTAACAACATCCTTAAGAAGTTTCCTGGCCTGGAATGGTGGCTCACGCCTGTAATCCTAGCACTCTGGGAGGCCGAGGCGGGCAGATTGTTTGAGCTCAGGAGTTCGAGACCAGCCTGAGCAAGAGCGAGACCCCGTCTCTACTAAAAATAGAAAGAAATTATATGGACAGCTAAAAATATATATATGGAAAAAATTAGCCAGGCATGGTGGTACATGCCTGTAGTCCCAGCTACTCGGGAGGCTGAGGCAGGAGGATTGCTTGAGCCCAGGAGTTTGAGGTTGCTGTGAGCTAGGCTGACGCCACAGCACTCTAGCCCGGGCAACAGAGTGAGACTCTGTCTCAAAGAAAAAAAAAAAAAGAAGAAGAAGAAGTTTCCTGTTCACCCTGCCTGCTACTAGAACTTTCACACAAAAGTCCATTAACGTTCTTCAGGAAGACATCTTCAGTCACTGCTTTCACTGACTGACCTCTCCTTCCTCCAGAGCAAGGTGGCGTCTGCCTCCAAAACTAACAAACTTGCTCGAACACCCAACTGCTATTCTCTAGTCACCCTTCAGGCCTTCCATTCCTGGAAACAATTGACCATGTCTTGTGTTTATTCTGACTACACTCTGGCCAGAATTTGATAAACAGGAGCTCTGAAAAAATCCTGGACCTTTTTCCTTTGTCCAGTCTTGACTGTCCACCTCCTAGGGTCTGCATTTACTTGATGTTTGAGCTTTT
>JAQIFY010005437.1:0-11033 GCA_028533085.1 Varecia variegata | reverse complement strand
TAGCAGCACAATTCACAATCGCTAAGAGGTGGAAACAACCCAAATGTCCATCAATTCATGAATGGATTAGTAAAATGTGGTATCTTTATACCGTGGAGTATTACTCAGCTATAAGAAATAAGGATGATATGACATCTTTTTGGTTCTCCTGGGGAGAGTTGGAACCCATTCTATCAAGCGAAGTTTCCCAAGAATGGAAAAATAAGCACCACATGTACTCACCAGAACATTAGTTTCCCTGATCAACACCTGGGTGCACATTTGGGAATGATACTAATTGGGTATCGGTCAGAGGTGGGGGGAGGGGATGGGTGTATATCTACATGATGAGTGCGATGCGCACTGTCAGGGGAATGGACATGCTTGAAGATCTGACTCTGGGTGTTAGGGGTGGGGGAGGGGATGGGTGTATACCTACATGATGAGTGCGATGTACACTGTCAGGGGAATGGACACTCTTGAAGCTCAGACTCAGAGGGTTGGGAGGGGCATGGGAAATATAATTAACCAGAACGTTGTACCCCCATAATAAGCTATAATAAATAAATAAAAAAAAAGAAGCTGTCAGGATCAGACAGCTGAAAATTACTCCTGACTCAGGGAAACCCACATTTCTCCATTTAAGCAGTAGATACAGAATGACCCATGGTAGCATAGCAATCATTAAGAAAAAGATTCAGAACTTGAGTTACCATAAATCTTTCATTCTATGTGACCAGCTGGTATTTTAATTTGTACTTAAAAAATGTCATAGAGTTCTACTCAGCCACAAAAAAAAAAAAAACAAAAAACAAAAAAAAAATGGTGATATAGCACCTCTAGTATTATCCTGGATAGAGCTAGAACCCATTCTACTAAGTGAAGTATCACAAGAATGGAAAAACAAGCACCACATGTACTCACCATCAACTTGATATTAACTGATAAACACTTAAGTGCATATACAGTAATAACATTCAAGGGTGTTGGGGAGATGGGAGGGGGAGGAGGGATTAGGTATATACACACCTAGTGGATGTGGTGCTTACTGTCTAGGGGATGGACACGTTTGAAGCTGACTCAGGTGGGGCAAGGGCAATATACATAACCTAAACATTTGTACCCCCATAATATGCAGAAATAAAAAAAAATAAAAAATAAAATTTTGACTGCAGATAAACTTGAAGGCCACCAAAATCAATCCTAAAGAAATAAAGACATGGACAGTATTGTAATTTCTAAAGTTTATTTTGAACCCGGATTTCATGCTTCTCTATCAACATCATCCTTATGTATAAAATGTTTCCTAATTATTTGTAAGAATGCTGTTTCATGTGAAAGAAACATTTTCAAATTAAAGCTAATAAAAGTATTCAATCTACTATGAGTGAACATGAATATGAGATTGATTTTATGAATATGACAAATTAGTCAAAATGTTAAAATAAGAAATTATAATACCATTTTAAGTTATTTACTACTGGTCATACCGATATGTAGGTGTAAGTTCTCCTTTTTAAAAAAAAATTCCTTTTTCATACATATGAAGTATTATGCTATTACTTTATTTTGATATTTTTTCACTAAAATATTTATTTTATTTTTTTACTGTCTTGACATGAAAATAACAAAGTCTGCATTGGCTGCTTTCTTTTCTGGCCCTTATTACTATTCATTTCATGCCATTTTTACTACCGAAAATAATTGTCATATAGAGGAGAGGAATGTTATAAAATGATCCCGTCCAGGCATCAAAAACTTTAGGTAAACCAGTGTTATAAGCAGAAGTGAAGTACATTGTCTTTTTTGAGCTGAGGAAGTGAAAAAAGCCCATGCTTCATTTTAACCCTTAGTGTGATAATAGAAGCCTCCTATTGAGATAGCAGAGCTACAAAATAGAGACAACCTGGATCTCTGTGGTTTCCATGGAAAGGAACTGGTCTGCAGAGTGGACAGACCAGCAGTGACCTACATGTAAATGAGAATACTTCCATGAATTAAACCAATAAAATTTCAGGATGTGTTTATTATAGCAAAGCCTAGATAATCCTGACTCATACAGAGCTGAAGCACAGTTATCCTGTCTTCACGTAGAACGGTGCTGTCAGGTTTAGTGTGCCAAAACAAGGAGATCAATCCAGCATTAAAAAAAAAATTATATATATAAAATTTCAGAATACTATGGAGGTACAAATGTTTTGGTTACATAAGTTGCTTTTGTACCATTTGAATCAAAGTTATAAGTGTGTCCATCACCCAGCTAATGTGCATCGTACCCACTTTCATTTTTGGGTACTTCGATCTTTAAGTCTTCAAGTATGCAAAGAACATACTTACATTATGTAGGTATGTCTTGAGCTCAGAGACGGAAAGCCCCTTGCTTAATATTCAATCTCAGTTTTGTATTGGCCTCATACAGTGACACCTCATTCATTCAGAATCATTATGGAATGGGAAATTCCACATGGGAGGCGGGACATTTAGATAAATAGACCAGATTAACAATTAGGAGAATATCATCCTGTCAAATTTTTACCATTCACCTTGTAACTTTGAGCAAATCCCCTTCACTACCTAAGGGTTCATTTAAACAGCTTTGCTGCAAACAAAAGATGCCAAATCTGACTAATTTAAGAATCCAAAGGTGATTTATTAGGAGGATACTGGGTTAACTCAGAATGAAAGGAAGAGATAGATAATAAAACTTGGGGAGGATAGGAACCAGAGCAGCTCCAGAGATTATAGCAAAAGGAACTCATGAACCAAGGGAACTGCTGTCAGATGACTTAGGTCCAACCACTCTCAGTCTCTGTATATCTCTACACATGAGATGAATTCCTAGAATAAGGGATCTCTTTGGCCCAGTCTGAGTCATATGCCCAGCCTAGTGATCCCAGGACCTAGTCTAGTGGTCTAGCTTAATGATTCCAGGGAAATGGGGAAAGGGGAAGATCTTTAGGGCAGCTACAACCAGGCCTAAGTTTCCACAGTTGTCAACACAAAGTGGTTATGAAATCTTATATGGAAGCTTTAGTCAGTAGTCTCCAAGGACCCTCTATAAGAAGAACACTTGGAAAACCACTTATTGCCTAATATCCCTTCTGGTGTGTCATGTTACTTTTGCCATTTTGACGAAAATTTTTCTGACTCAGTAATTTTTTTTTTAATATGTTCAACTCTATTTTTGGAAGACTCAGGGTCATCATTGTGAACATGAGATATTGTCATAGACTATAAAAATGTAGTGTTTATGCTTGCTCCTTTTAGCCCAGGATGTCAACTGTCACTACTCTTGTCAGTATGCCTCACTCATATACTGTCCAGGCTGCCTCCAATGTGCTGTTCCTATAGACTCACAAGCTAAATCACAAATTTTGATGAGTTTGGGAAAGGAAGGTATTAAACTAGTGTCATGAAAAGGGTTTTTACTTATTTTAGAAACCTATATTTTAGTTCTATTATCATTATGTATTAACTACATGTCCTTGAACAAACTACTTCTCCCCCTCAGCTTTAGTCTTGTGTAGTGTGGATTAGAACATCTGTGCCTAGCACAGTGCATCATACATTGTAGCTCCCCAATGTATGCTATTGAATTGAATCTCAGATCCTTCTAGCTCTATGAATCTATTATTTTATATGCCAAAATGTTTATTTTAGCTATTATGATTGTAATGTCTAAATTTATATTTCTATTGATGAGTGTAATTAACATCTAATGATCATGTACATTATGCAATGTATTTTAAATATGCCATCTTATTTAAACCAACAACTGTATGAGAAAAGTGGTATTATTCATATTATAGCAAGAGTGAGACTCAAAGACCTAAACTGATTTTCTCAAGGTCCAAGACCTTGGAGAAGTAGGGATGGATTGCTTTCTTTAACTTGTAGTATATTTGTGGTTATCAAAATAATATAAATGAAAATGACTTCAAAAATAAAAATGAAATATAAATACAGGGTAAGATCATAATCATTATTCTTATTATATGTTGATGTGCAAATTAAAAAAGGAAAAGTTATTGAGTGATGGTCTGAGGGTCTCTACTATAAAATAAAGAGCACAGGACTCTCTACTTCTGTCAGGGCTTCACAGAAAACTTTTTTTAATGTAGGGAAGCTGAGAACCATAACAGTCACGTCTGAGTTTGTAGAAGACCATGCACAAATTTTGTGCAATACATGCCGTGCATCATATTAATAATTATTCCAATAATTCACACCTAATCCAGGGACACCCCAGAAATATGAAGAAAATGACAAATCATGCTCTATCCTCTGCCAACAGCCTTGTTATTAGTCCATTTTCTGTTGCTTATAACAGAATACCTGAAACTAGGTAATTTATAAGAAAAGGAATTTATTTCTTACAGTTATGCAGGCTAAATCCACATCTTATAACAGACTTCTTGCTGGGCTGATGGGGATTCCCTGAAGAAACCTGAGGCAGCACAGGGTATCACATGGCCAGGGGGATGAACATGCTAACCTTCTAGCTCAAGGCTCTCTTCCTCTTCCTATAAAATCACCGTTTCCCCTCCATTGGTAACTAATTAATCCATTAATTTATGAGTGGATTAATCCATTCATGAGTGCAGAGCCCTCATTATCCAATGACCTCTTAAAGGTCCCACCTCTTAACATTGCCACATTGCGGACCAAGTTTCAACATGAGATTTGGAGGGGACACTTAAGCCATAGAAAGCCTCTTACAGATACTGTGACATTGTGATCAAATAATCAACTAATCACAGTCATTGTAACAAGTGCATTTTAAGTTGGCAATGAAATCACCTCTGGCAAAAGTTAATTTTGCAAAACTGCTCCACATTACAATTACCTGAGAATAGGTCCTACATTAGCCACTTTTGTCTACCCTGACGGATCTCCCTAAAGTTTGAATCTCTGAAAGCAGGAACTGGAATATAAATCTTTTCTCTACTAGCTGGCCTGGGCTCTTTATTCACATCAGTACATTTCCCAACTAATGACATGTTTGGCATTAAAATACTGGAGATATCTTTTAGCAAATAATTTTTAAAAGCCATTTTACACCCTTTTTCTAGATTATCAATGTCTAATACAGTAGCCACGAACACTTGAAATGTGGCTAATCCAAATTTAAATGTTCTCTAAGTGTAAAATGCATGTAAGATTTCAAAAACGAAGTACAAAAAATGAAAAATATCTCACTAACATTTTTAATATTGATTACATGTTGAAACGATAATTTATTGGATATATTGTGTTAAATAAAATATTAAATATGTTGTTAAAATTAATTCTACCCATTTCAATGTTTGATGTGGATACTAATAAATTAAAAATTGCATATGTGATTCACATTATCCTTCCTTTAGATAGGGCTGCTGCAGTATAATGGGTACCTACTTACCTTTCTTTCACTTATTACTTTTGAAGGACAAGTATATACTTCTCTTTATATGAATGAAAACCCAAAATCAAATGACAAAACCCAATACCACACTTTCTTGGTGTACATAAAACACCCTTGTAATGGAACAAGCAAGTAAAAAGCTTGGTGGTTTAGAAACAGAAACTTTGCAGATGATATTTTGCATCACAAAGAGCATTTATTCATCATGAACCTGCCATCAATTTGACCTTCCTCTTAATTGTGTTCATTCTGCTATATAAATTTATCCAAAAGACAGTGAAAGAATTTATCATTTGACGTAACTGGTATTGTCCATGGATATTGTGTTTTAAATTGGCTTTTATTTTAAGATTTTGGAGTCATTTTTACCTCACTTTACAAAAAGAACAAAGAACTTTGTTAATACAGAATGGTTGGTTTTCAGAGATCACCTGGTGTCAACCCATTCCTTTGTTCATGAGCTGAAGACCTAGACAGGGTAAGCAACTGGCTTAACATTACCTACTTAATGAATGATAAGGAACAATCTGAATTCCGGTGTTATCACCTGAATTTCTTATTGATACTGCACATTTAAAAACTACTTCTATGCCTTAAGGTTGACATCAAACACTTGAAAATAAACCACTAGTTAAGTCCTCTTATAAAACTCATGTTGAAAAAAACTATTCTTAGTATAGAATATAAGGATAGGACATAAAATATGAGAAACTTTCACACAATTAGACATAGACTTGGAAGTAGCATTGATAGCACTCTTTCCTGCTGATTTGTAGTCTGCAATTCTAATGGGAACAGAGAAAATGTAGTAAGTCTGTTTTGCTTGCCTTTTATTTATTTATTTATTTATTTTTTAGATATCAATTCTTTATTTATGAACTGTTATGTTCTCAACAAATCATATTTAAGTAGTATGCCTTATTTTATTTTATTTTATTTTTAAATGCAGCTTTTCCCCCAAACTGCTGAGACTGTCAAGGTGTATAATCCTTTGTCTGCTTGACAGTCAAATGAATTTAAAACTTTTGCACACATAAAAGCATGCACTGCTTCAGCTTCCAAATCATTTGAGCAGATTTTGGTTGCTTTAAATCATTAATTTTAATATTTAATGCAATGCACCGTGATATCTTTGGTTAGTGAATTAATGAAGTCCTCATATCCAGAAATCCGAAGTAATTTTTTCAATAATATATTACTTTTTCTTCTGAATAAATCCACCATTGATATCTTTTATTTTTAAATATTTCAAGCAAAAAGAAAAATACAAATAATAATAACATAGCACCCAATAATATAGCATCTATCAGCTAAATGTAGAGGTGTTAATATTTAGCTGCATTTGCCTCAGGTTTAAAAAATTGTTGTAAAATTCATATAACAAAATTTCTCATTTTTACCATTTTCATGTATACAATTCACTGGCATTTATTACATTCACATTGTTGGGCAACCATCATCACTGTCTATTTTGAAAATTTTTTATTTTAATCACCACGAACAGAAACTCTATACACACTAAAAAATAATTCTCCATTTACTCTCCACCCAGCCCCTGATAATTTCTATTCTACTATCTATATCTGTGAATTTTCCTATTCTATGTCTCATACAAATGGAATCATACAATACTTGTCCTTTGGTGTCTGGCTTATTTCACTTAGTGTGTCTTTGAGATTCATCCATGTTGTAGTATACATTAGAATTTAATTCCTTTTTATAAATGGCTAAATATCCCATTACATATATATACCACATTTTGTTTATCCATTCATTTGTTGATGGACATGTGAGTTATTTCTGCCTTTTGGCTGTTATGAATAAAGCTTCAATGAACATGGGCACACATGTGTCTGTGTGAGTCCCTGTTTCCAATTAGAAGTGAAATCTCTGGGTCACAGGGCAATTCTATGTTTAACATTTTGAGAAACTGTCAAACTGTTTTCCACAGTGGCCAAACCATTTTACGTTCCTGCCAGCAAGGTACAAGGGTTCCAATATCTTTACACTTTGCCAACACTTTTTTGTTTCTTTTTTTTTTTTAATTTATTTCAGCTTATTATGGGGGTACAAAAGTTCTGGTTAAATATATTGCCCATGCCCCTCCCATCCCCCCGAGTCTGAGCTTCAAGCGTGTCCATTCCCCAGACAGTGCTTTTGATTATAGCCATCCTAGTAGATATGAAAACGTATCTTGCCATAGTTTTGATTTACATTTTTCTGATGAATAGTGATGTTGAGCATCTTTCCATGCATTTATTGTATATGTGAATATCTTCTTTGGAGAAATGTCTATGCAAGCCCTTTGCCTATATTTTTAATATTTTATTTTATTTTATTTTCCATACATTTTGTATTCATGGAGTACAAATTTAATTTTGCTACATTGATATATTGCATTATGGTGAAGTCAGGGCCTGCAGTGCTTTCATAGCTGAAGCAATGCACATTGTATCCACCAAGCAACCTCCCATTATCCTTCCCCAACTCCCTCCAGACCCCTCTGGGTCTGCACTGTCCATCATTTCACACTCTGCTTCCATGTGGACACATTATTTAGCTCCCACTTATAAGTGAAAATGTGGGGTATTTGTCTTTATGGGTCTGACTTGTTTCACTTAAAATAATGGCTTTCATCCATGTTGCTGCATAAGACAAGATTTCATACTTTTTATGGCTGAATACTATTCCACTGTATATATATATATATATATATAAAACAGGTTTTCATTACTCGATCCTCTGTAGATGAACACGTAGGTTGATTCCATATCTTTACTATTGTGAATAGTGCTGCAATAAACAGACAAGTGAAGGTATTTTTTATATATTTATTTATTTCCCTTTGGGTAGAAACCCAATAGGGGGATTATTGGATTATATGGTAGTTCTACTTTTAGTTCTTTGAGAAATTTCCATGCTGTTTTCCATAGAGGTTGCATTAATTTACATTCCGACCAACAGTGTATAAGACTTCCCTTTTCTAATTAGTATAAGACGATATCTCCTTGTGGTTTTAATTTGTATTTCTCTGATGATTAGAGATGTTGAACATTTTTTCACATGCTTGCCGCCCATTTGTTTGTCTTCATTGAAAAATGCCTATTTATGTCTTTAGCCCACATTTCACTGGGGTTATTTTGTTATTGTTGTTGTTGAGTTGGTTAAGTTCCTTATATATTCTGGATATTAATCCTCTGTCTGATATATAATTTTCAAATATTTTCTCCCATTCTGCAGATTGTCTGTTCACTCTGTTCATTATTTTATTTGCTGTGCAGAAGCTTTGTAGTTTAATTAAGTCTCCTTTGTCCATTTTTTCTTTTTTTGCCTGTGCTTTTGTGGTCTTAGTCATAAATTCTCTGTCTAGACCAATGTCTAGAAATTTCCCCTAAGTTGTCTTCTAGTATTTGTATGCTTTTAGGTATTACCTTTAAGTCCTTAATCAACCTTGAGTTGATTTTTGTATATGGTGAGAGATAGGGGTCCAGTTTCATTCTTTGCATGGTTGTCTGATTTTCCCAGCACTGTTTATTGGAAAGTGTGTCTTTTACCAAGTGTATGTTCTTGTTGCCTTTGATCAGTTGGCTATAAATATGTGCCTTTATTTTGGGGTTCTTTAGTCTGTTCCATTGATCTATGTTTCAATTTTTATACCAGTACGGTGCTATTTTGGTTACTATAGCCTTGTAGTATATTATGAAATCAGGCAATGTGATGTCTTCAGCTTTGATCTTTTTGTTCAAGATTGCTTTGGCTATTTAGTCTCCTTTTTTGTTTCCAAATGAACTTTACAATTTTTTAAATTTAATTCTGTGAAAAATGGCATGACATTGGTATTTTGATAGGGATTGCACTGAACCTGGAAGATTATTTATGGTCATTTTAACAATATCAATTCTTCATTCTTCTGATCAATGAGCATGGGATGTTTTTCCATTTGTTTGGGTCATCTACAATTTCTTTCATCATTGTTCTGTAGCTTTCCTTGTATAAATCTTTCACTCCTTTGGTTATTCCTATGTATTTTAGTTTTCTTGTAGCTATTTTAAATGGGATTGCCTCCTTGATTTGGTCTTGGCTTTGCCTATTTTTATAATAAATTGGGTTGTTTCTGTTATTGAGTCACAGAAGTTTCCTTCAGATATTTTTAAAATAAGGAAATGTTAAAAATCTAGTTGAAGTTCCCTTTTTATTTCTCCCTAATCCCCATACTCTAATTGTCTAAACAACTCCAAGAAGTGACCACCAATGTGCCATATAAGGAATTCTCCTTCTTCTCACTAAATAGGAGAGTTCCCAGCAGAGAAGAACAAGTGCACCACAAAACGACCTGCCCTGAACTAAGAGAAGGGGTTTCAGATGAGAAGAAACCAGCAAAAGAACTCTGGAGATATGAAAAAACAAGTTGGTTTGGTGTCCCCAAAAGATCACAATAGACATACAACAACACAAACCAACCAAAAAGGAAATTGTAGAAATGTCAGAGATGGAATTCAGAATATGGATGGCAAATAAGATGGATGGGATTGAAGAGAAAATTGAAAAACAACAGGAAGAAGCCAAAATAATATTTAAGGACATGAATGAGAAAAATGAAAAAAGTCATTAAAGATTTAGACAACATAAGAGCAAATACAATTGAAATTAAAAAATGAGAGTCATTTAGGGAATTTCAAAATACAACAGAAAACTTCAACAATAGGATAGAAAAAGCATAAAAAAGAATTTCAGAGCTTGAAAACAAGGCTTTCAAATTAAGTCAGTCAAAATGCAGAAAAAAAAATAAAGAAGAAAGAATGAACACAAACAGGATATACAGAACCATGTAAAGTGGGACAACATATGAATTATAGTTATCCCTGAGGGAGAAGAAGAAAAAGCAAAAATACGTGGAAAACCTATTTGAGGCAAGTGTTGAGAAAAATGTCCCTGGTATCACTAGAGATTCAGGTATCCAGATACAAGATGGTCATCTAACACAGAGAAGATGCATATTGAATAGGACATCTCCAAGACATATAATCATCGACTTGGCCAAAGTCAAAATGAAGGAGAAAATTCTATAAGTTGCAAAATGAAAGCAACAACTAACATCCAAAGGAAAATCCATCAGGCTAACAGCAGACTTTTTAGTGGAGACCTTACAAATCAGAAGGGATTGGGTTCTCATTTTTAGCCTTTTAAACAGAATAATTGATAGCCAAGAATTTTGTATCCTGCAAAACTGAGTTTCATAAATTATGTATAAAGATATTTTCAGTCAGGAAAACAATAAGGGAATTTGTCTCTACAAAACCTGCCTTACAGAAAATTCTCAAAAGTGCACTATACATGGAACAGCACAATAGTTATACCCAAAAGTCAAAGGCCACAGCTCTTACAAAGCGATAGTACAATAGGGAAAACAAAACAACAAAATATCATACCACATGACAAACAGAACAGTATCCCACATATTAATACTAACACTTAATGTGAACAGTCTGAATGATCCACTTAAAAGACACAGACTGCCTGAATAGATGAAAAATCATAGCCCAAACACATGCTGTCTCCAAGAAATCCATCTAACTCTCAAAGACTCATAAAGGCATTAGGTAAAGGGATGTAAAAAATGTTCCACGCAAATGGAAACCAAAAGCAAGCA
>JAQIFY010005436.1:0-11034 GCA_028533085.1 Varecia variegata | reverse complement strand
TGGGGGAATGGACACCCTTGAGGCTCAGTCTCGGGGGGTTGGGAGGGACATGGGCAATATACTTAACCAGAACGGTTGTACCCCCATAATAAGCTATAATAAATAAAAAAAAAAAAAGAAAAAGAAAAAAAAATATGCTATTTTCTGTGTCAATATTTTTCATATGCTCTAGCAAGCAACAAGAACAACAAGATAATAGATAAAATACTTATTGGTTCTCAGGGACTGTGGAGAATTAAAAAAGGAGGTGGTGTAGCTCCTACACACAAGAAGCACTTGCAAGTGAAATATGACCAACAAAGTTGAATGTATACAAACACTAACTGTAACAGAAGAATGAAGAGAAATAACAGTGTGTGAGAGTGGTTGGACGTGTGCAATGGGTGTTTTTCCCACCCTTGTAGATGTACAGCAAACCTCAGTGCTGCCAAGGTTGTGGTGGAACCTCTGTGGCTTCTAGGGCATGTGCAGTTCAGCATATAAGGTCAGTGTGGCCCAAGGTGCTATTTACTGACTACTTGGCTCAGAGCAGTGGCCTGAATTATGTGTGAACTGGTTAACAGAAAGTTTTACAATCAAACAATTTCTGTAAATATATTTCTTGGCAACAGAAATACCAAAGAGAAGATCAAATATGGAATTTTTCTGGGCAATGAGGTGAATAAGACACTGGTAGAGAAAGTAAGATTGATCTCAAGATATTCACAAATATGTTAAAAAAGAGGAAAAGAGAACACTAAGCTCTCATATTCATCAGCTTAGGAAGTTTGACCATGCATATATTGTGTGGAGGGGAATCTGAAAACTTAGGAATTATGTTCATAGGGCTTGCATTAAAAGTTAATCAGCTTTTTGTTAGAAATGATATTAACATACATGAGTTCATCTTTTTCCACTGATTGCATTTACAAACACAACAGTAAAATTGTAAAATTTGTTGTTATAAAATAGATTTGCTAGAAAGAAATTTAAATCTATGATTGTTAGTCAATGACTGAAAGTGACATTACAAATCTATTACAAATATTAATTACCTGATTGCATTGAAGAATGATGTTTCTTAATAATCATTTTTTTTTTTTGAGGGTTGAAGCACTTTTATTCACAGAAGAGTAAACAATATATAAAACCATTAACAGCTCACCCAGTGGCTGTTGTCCTCCTCCAGCCCTCGGCTCACCCTCTCCCACACTCCCCCCTCCCTGCGTACCATTGAGTAAAGAGCAGGGTATCAGCAGCTGTCCCTGTCACTATCAGGTGATAGGAAGAGGATCTAGCGAGGGGCCACAGCAATCCTGGCCATCCATCACGGTTCTGTTTCTTTACAACTTCATCTTGTGAAATATTCCAGCTCCAAAAGAGGAACAGTGCAGAAACCAGGAGCTGAACCTGGCAGCTCCATTCAGACGGTCCAGGAGTTTAGAGCCTCAAGAGCCATGGGCAAAAAGGAAGGGGATAGTCTGGAGCTAGCATAATTCAAGATGCAGCCAGATCTGGGATTGAGGTGGGTTCAAAGGCAAGGCCTAGTGGCCCCAGTCCAGAATTGTGCCCCAACCCAGGCAATGAAACTCATGCATATGCACAAATGCACATGCATAAGCACACACACAAACACACACACAGCAAATAACATTACTGAAAGGATCTGGAGGCTATTAAACACAAAATGGCAGAGTTTTTTAAAAAAGTGAAAATATTTGCTTCTTTGAGTCTCCTCAGTGCCTGTAGTCCCCCAGCCACAGGAGAGTAGATGTTGGGAGACCCAAGAGGAGTATATGTTGCCAATGGCCCTGTAAGTCCACGTATGCTTAAGTCCCCATACCAACCACCTTACTCTTCAGCCCAGTAGCTGCCTCCCATGTGACCATTTACCCTATTGGCACCATTGCTGAAGCTACTGTCACAGGGGCTTTTTGTGCAGGTGGTCCCGTCTTCTTCTTCTGAGCTGCTTTCCACATCACTGCGATCATCCTTAGATACCTTTCCCCGCATCAAGGCTTTGAAAGCAATTCGTGCAATTAGATAGGACCAGATGACATGCAGAACCTGTAGGGTCAGAAGAAGGCCATTGAAGAGCCACCAGGAAGCATAGGGCCCGGTCATCTCCCAACTCTCAAAGAGGGTTGTGTTCAGAATCCAGAATGGATAGATTCCTAGACGAGTGACCATAAAAACAGCACTGAATATGACAAAAAGGGTGTCACAGAGCCGCTGATACTTGGCATAATTTGCCAGCTTGGCTGCCTCCAGCAAGAAGTCTGAAGCGTCATGTAGACACATGATCAGAGTTCCCACTCGAGCCATGTTGTTGATGTAGGAGAAGGTGATAAGCCCAATGGTGACCAAGTGATGCATAAACATGATCAGGAAGTCCTTTCTTTTAATGTCTGTAAACTGAGAAAACATAAGAGACCAATAGAAGGCCAATTCCATGATATAATAGTAATAAAGCCCACGGTGAGAGAGGCTGAAATGGATAGCCATGCCAGCACTGTCGGATGTCCCAGAACCAAGGTGACAACCAGAGAAATCTAATTCCATAGCAGAATATACATAAATAAAAAGTGAATCTCCACATGCTTTCACAAAATTTAGTGAGCGTTGGGGGCTTGTCCTGATTCCTCCGATGGCGAAACCAGCATTGGATTTTTCGGACATCCCAGTCCAGTTGCTTTGATAGACCCTCCAGCCTTTTCTTATCAGGATACTTGGTAATAGATATGAACACCTTTTCAAGGATGGCATTGGGTTGGGCCTGATAAGGACCACTGTCCTCGATGCCAACATGGAGTGCACAGGGTTTGGCAATAAACCGCTCGAAGAGCAGTCTCACGGAGAAGATGCCCGCCGCCACCGGGAACACCGAGAAAATGTGTTGGGCGCGCGGGTAGCCGTAGCCATCGCCCGGCCCCTCTAGGTCAGCCCAGCTCATGTTCTGGGGCAGCCAGAAGCGCTCGCTCCACAGCCAGCCCCACAGCAGGCCTAGGGGTCCCGCCGCTGCTGTCGCCATCTTACGCCCGCCCCGCAGCCAACGGAACCCACGGGGAGGAAGCCCCGGGGCGGGGCCGGGCCCAATAATCATTTCTTTAACTGAACATATGTGGTCTAACTGTACACACATAGTGACTTTTCATGTTTGTATTAATATAAAAAAATTATACATTTTCACATTGATTTTGGAAATAATATTAAAATATAAAAGATAACATTGAAAAGACTATTTTGATTTTCCTGTTTGTTTTCTCTTTGAAAGTGATTTGTTTTAAAAATAATTTGTCTTGTTAATTGATATTTCAGTTATAGAACCAAAAGTTAGGCTTTACAAACTTGCAATTTCCTATGCACAGTGGTAACATTTATGGGGGATTGATATATAAAAATACTATTTTTTACAGATTTGCATTAAATGCCTTGTTTAATGTTTAGCTGTGTGATTTTGCTTTCCATTTCTGATGAATAGATTTTTCAAAATTTCTTTAGCCTGACAGAAGTGAGGGTCTTTGGTGTATCAGACACAAAATCAACTATAAACTTACTGATAAAGAAATGGGGAAATACAAAGCTGAATTTCTAAAAGCCATGGTTAGGAAGGTGTTCTTAAATATGTAGGTTACAGTCTAGTTATATTCTAGAAAATTGTCTGACCCAGGAGTGTAGAAATTGTTATTTCAATTCTGAAAAATGCATAAACTTGGGAAGTTTGGAGACAGTCTTTAGAATTTTAAAGAAATAATAATAAATTTGAACCTATGATTGTTGGGCAATGATGCAATTTTGTAAAGATGCAAAGATATTATAAAAAATGGGTATGGCATTATAATTTCAGAATAAAATTGTAAATTGTCCAATTCTTTCATAAATGAAGCATAAATTTTTGCATACCATTGAATTATTTTGTTAGAAGCTAGTAAAGTAGAAAATTTTAGTTCTTGAAATACAGTGCAATTTGAGCTTTATTGATGTTTCAATTAGATTTAGTCTTATTGGAATATTTACTTACTTGATGCTTATTTGAAAGAAGAAAATCTTATTTACATAATTATATTTTATTGTAGGGCTTAGAATGTTTGATGCTAACTATATATTATATTAATCTGCATGCTAGATTTCAAAGAGATTTTGTGAAATGTTCTGTGTGTTATTTTACATCATGAAATATTTGAGAGGTTTTAGCAAGGTTTAAAATGAGGTATATATGAAAATAATGTGAACATTGATATACACACACATCTTAATGTAGATATAATTTGATTTGTGCTAGTGTATTTAGTAAAGAGTCTAACTTAGAATGTTTATTTCTGTTCTGAGACAGACTTAGGAAACAAGCCTGTCTTCTTTCTTTAAAAGCAGACCTTATGAACAGAGTAGATCCCAAACTGGAGCCCAGAAGATTTTCAAATGTTTGTCTGGAAACTTTAAGAATTAAATCAATGTTTTTGTCAGAGATTCAACCCACTTATGTGTTTTATGTGTGGCAGAGTGGGCCCACTCTTGTCATTTGAAGCCTGTCTTTTACTGTTTTGAAACTCCACCAGGTTTGGGTAGGATAAATTCCTTAACTCTGACAACAGCTCATGTTCAACATGTACAAATGTTAAGTAATCTCTCCCTCCAATACCAGTTCAGTTCCAAGAAAATGCCAATATCATCCCAGATTTTCCCTCTCTCCATTCTCTTTTAGCCTCTTAAAGTTCAATCATTCATCAAGCCCTGGTAGCACCACTCCTAAATCTATTATTGTTATTAATAATCATCATTATTATTTACTATGTTTTACATTCCTATCATGACATCCCTCATTAAAACCCTTCTTAGGTTTCTCCTGAACTGCTGCAGGTGCCTTATAACTGTGCCTTTGTGATATTCCTTGTTCTTCTTAAATGTCAATTCCATTTGTCCACAGCAGCCAGTTATATATTTAAAATTCAAATCAGCAGGTGTCAGATTCTATGGAATAATAATAGAGCTGCTTAAAGAGATGTAAGGTCATTCTCCACTGCTGCAACCTTTCACATTTCATTTTCTCTCATTGGCCGACTAATGTTTTATGCTGCTGTGAGCACTCCTGGTCTTGTCCATGATTCGCTCATGTTGCTCTCTTTGTTTTGTTTGTTCTTCCCCTAATTGACATCCTTAATTCATTGTAATTATTTAGGACTCAAATCTGATGTTGTCTCTTAAAGTAAAACTATTTTTAACATGTACTTCAATAAGTAAAACCCAACTCTCCATTTCATTCATATTTTAATTAGTCAAACATTTATTTAGTATCACTGTGTTCCACTCTTCTATATGCTAGAGACACAGAGTTGACAAAGGCCCAAAGCCCCTGTCCTTGTATGGTGTGTGATTTACTCCTTTTCAGAGTAAATATTTTATATGTATTTACAATATTTTCCCAAGTTATGTAGATGGATCATTAGGTGAATAAATGGAAAGATAGAAGGATTAAAATAACAAATAAATTAAAAGAAATAACTTTTAAAATTTTCTTTTTCTTTTCACTCTCTGTAAAGATGAGGTCATGCTATGTTGCTCAGGCTGGTCTTGAACTCTTGGCCTCAAGCAATGCTCCCACCTTGGCCAACAAGATTACTGGGATTACAGGCATAAGCACCATGCCTGACCAAAATATACTTTTTTAAAAAATAAATGTTTATCTCATCATCAGAGTGATAAGAATGATTGTGGCTTTGTATAGTATGACTGAAGACATCTGGAGTAACTTGAGGAATAACACACAAGTGAATATTGTGGCTGTGAAGTTCATGAAGAGGAGGGAATGGCAAAGATTAGTTAAGGCATTTTTGTCTTTTTGCTTTTTTTTGCAGAAATCCAATAAAGATAGGACCACTGAGAACTTGCTAGGAAATTTTTATTAAAACACAATAATAATATTAGCATAAATAAATGTTAAACATATTATAAAAGTAAATAAAGTAGTTTTTCATAAATGTAAGAATTATCAACAGTAAATTAGTAGCCATTATTTATTATATGCTTATTCTGTGCAAGGAAAGTATACATAGGGTAAAAATAGACTTTCCCATAAGTAGAAATAATCAAAATGTCTATCTGTCTACCTAATAATTTATCCTAAATTTTAAAATATACCCCCCAAATGAATTATAGATGAGATTTTTGAAAACTCAGAAGTAAACATTTTTATTCTCTATTTGGTGAAGAATGTTTCTTTACATAAAGGAAAAAATGAGAGATTAAAAGACACTGATGTAAAAATAAATATTCTTACCAAAATAAAGGAATTAAAATAAAAAGTGTGATTTCATATTTTTTAAATAGCTAACAGTTTTGAGAGACTTTCTTATATGTTTTTCATGGAAGGTAAGTTGGTATAAAATGCTTAGAGAATAATTTGGTAAAATATACCGAAATCCTTAAAATATACATAACTTGTAAATAGATAATTGTATTGTTGGAAATTTATAGTGAACGTGCAATATACTCACAAAAAGGGGAGTGGGATTGAGGATGAGTGGAAGACTATTACCTAAATCCACATGGTGAAAGGAAAATTTTCCTTAATTAGGTATCTATCCTCCTTCAGAGTCATAAGTGTCATTATTGTTTCTTTTTTAAGGTAGTCAAATTAGGTTTTATGACTAAAAGAAGTAAAAACTGATCTATCAAGCTTCACATAGAACCATAGGTGAAACTAAGAAGCAAGGCCTATTTTTAAAAGAAAGAATATCAAATGCAAGGGCTTTGCATCTTTCATAAAATTGAATAGAATTGTAGTATTTCTTCTCACAAACAAAATGTATTTCTATATGTATTTTTTGTTGGCCAAATAATTTCTTTCTATTTTTAGTAGAGACGGGGTCTCACTCTTGCTCAGGCTGGTCTCGAACTCCTGAGCTCAAACAATCTGCCCGCCTCAGCCTCCCAAGTGCTAGGATTACAGGCGTGAGCCACCGTGCCCGGCCGATTGTCCTTTCCTTATTGCATGTTGTTGGCACCTTTGTTGATACTCTTCTCTTCAATTTTTTTTGAAGAGTTTGAATAGGATTGGTATTAGTTCTTCTTTAAGTGTTTGGTAGAATTTAGCACTGAAGCCATCAGGTCCTGGGCTTTCCTTTGATGAGAGACATACATTCATTCATTCATTCATTTATTTATTTATTTATTTATTTATTTATTATAGCTTATTATGGGGGTACAACCGTTCTGGTTAAGTATATTGCCCATGCCCCTCCCAACCCCCCGAGACTGAGCGTGGCGCAAAATGTATTTCTAAAAGGTGATGTTTTGACATTTATTTAGAGAGCGTCCATGAGAAGAGTCATTAAGCAATCTATTTATTTTTAAAATGTCTATTTGCAAATATTTACCGTGGATGGCACTGTATGTTTTGCCTTTGCTTGTCTCTTATCTTTTGCTACATTTCAGCACTTCATTTAGCCTCATTTTAAGCACTGATACATAATTTCATAATTCTTCTTTTAAAATGCATACTGTTATTTCTTTTGGTTGATTTAATTCAGGTTTCCTAATCCTCTGAATAATTTTCTTCATACAATACATAATCAAAATACAGAGCTGTTTGAGGTTTCTTCAGTGTTCAACTTTGCTGTTTTTAATTTTCCCAGTTTTTGTTCAGTCATCCTAAATATGAATAGACTTGTTTTAAATATATATATATATGTATGTGTGTGTATACATATATATACACAGCATATATATATGTATATATATATATATACAGTACTGCCACTAATGCCAGATTAGGAAAAAAGGGTCATAGATACCACTGCTGTTTTTGAAACTTTACTTTCCCAATAATCTCTTGTGAAACTTCTGCAGGATACCAGGCAGATAAGTGAGTTTAACCTTATCGCTTTCAAAATATTTTTTGTTTTAAGCTTCCCTATCAGAAATACCCCACTATGTTGTGTCACCCACCCTAACATCAGCATATAGTGTGACCTATGGATATAATTCTTGTCATATGTTTTGAAATTCACTGTGTAACATCTGCACATCTTCACAGCACTAATAAAAACAGAGTACAGAAATGTAAAGTTATTTTGTGCATAGTTTCATTTCACTAATACTGTTTAAATTTCAGGCATCTCTTCTTTCAGTTAAGGCTAAGAGATAATAAGATCATGCTTAATCACTAAAAGAAAAAAAGAAAAGTAACAAAAGACTCTTATACCATACATATAAAAATGTAAGAAAACAATACAGAAGAAAATGAATCCCTTAAAGCAGATTCAGTACAGTCAGAAAAGCTTTGGGGTATTTCATTGCACATTTTTATAGACAATGCATTCTGTTTTTCTGTACTTGAGATCCCAGATCCTGGCTTCAATGAATGGAGATGTCTTTAGGGAAGACAAAGATAAGGCCAAGAGTATCACAGAAATTTGTATTTCTTCCCCTATCCATTCGCAGTCTGTGGCAGCAAGCAGTTGAAATTGTTAAATCTTGTTTCTTTTATTTCTATATATAGTGTTTCACTAGAAGTTTTAAAATATGTTATCATTCTATCTGTTTCTCCTGTCAAAATTAAGTAGGGAGATATTATTGCAAACACTCAAACTTTTGATATTGAATATTGAACATCGGATGTTGAGAATTGTCCATAATGGGATACTGTAGGCAGTGGACAACTAATTCTTTCAGCAGATTACCTTTCATGCTGTGAATTGCAACTGCCTGCAAAATTAGATTAAGACATTATTAGCTGTGTGTGCTGACATTTAACATTAGCACAACAGCCTGTGTGACACCTTCAATGTGACAAAAGCGTATGTATTGGTGAAATTTTCTCCTGATGAAAGACTAGTTCCTCAAACATTAGCTATAGTTTTAAAAATATATAGCCTTTGGCTTAGACATGTCTTGGAATCTTGATTGTTTACAGTGAATTAAGACTGGATGGTTCAAAAGGGATAGGCAATAAAATTCCTCTGAATTATCTTATCATACTGTGTGTTAAGTTTTTGGTGTTTTGACGATGAACCTCTGATCTTTAAGTTTTGTGGCACAGAATTTATAAATCCAATATTGTTATAAAAGTCATGAATAGTACTAGGATTAAAATGTGTTCCTCAGGTTTGAAAAAGATCAACCTCTTTGGTTAAGCTGTCAGTAGTCAATGTCACAATTGTCTATTATAATTTTTCACCTACTGCATTTTCCAAGTGAAGGTAGTTGGGAAACGGAGTTTGATCTTTTCAAGTTCCTCTAAGTCATATTAGCCTACATTTCATTGACCTTAGATTTTAATTTTTCCAGCTTTTTCTCTTAAATCTCAAGTTCTCTTTGAAGTTGTCTTCTTGCCTTCTGTTGTTCCAATAAAGTGGTATGTGGACAGCATCACCAGAATATTCAATTTCTGTGCTTCACTTTTTCCATCCACATGTGCTAAAGTGGAGTCTGTAAGATGCTGAATACTGTTTCTATATAATAATCTTGAAAGTATAGAATGTTTGAAAGTTCAAAGATGGGGACATCATCTTGGTGAAACTGCAAAGGGTTTATCTGGAGAAACTGTAAATTTGAAAGTATATTTGTATACGGTTGAATGAGCATCTCTTTAGGAGAAGAGTTGCAGAGCTATTGCTGATGGCTCCACTTGTGGGAGGGTGGTAATGAGTAAAGGCAGGATCCATGTTCACTCACCCAGACATATTCCTGGAGGCAGCAGAGGATCCAGAGTTTGTGGATATAAGAATGTGGGGTGATTTTGCATGACCTATTTGTCTGCTCCTGTGGTGGAATTAGCTGAAATGCAGACCATATGTTGGCTCCTGGACATAAGCTCATCAATATTAGGAGGTTTGTAGCTCTATAAACAGTGAGCTGATTTCTATTTAAGGTCTGGATATTGACAAAACAGAAACTTCTAGAGGTTTGAGATCCATAAGAATGAAATTTTAAAGAATTGCTTATTTGTGGTAGTTCATGCTTGATATCAGTTTGCTTTTTTCCAAGGTCCTATTGGAATATTCTGAATGTAGTGTATACACACACATATATATTATATATACATACATATAAATCTCACATATGTGAAATATATATGTGTGGGGTGTGTATGTGTGTGTGTGTGTGTGTATGTATAGCCAGATATATATTGCCAGAAGACTCTGAACTACCAAATGAATTGTTGGTGCTTGTAGAGTAGTATGTGAACTAGTGGGCATGTAGATGTGAGAAGTCTGATGACCTTGTTGATTTTGTTGTGTCGATGTATGTGACAGAAGATTAGATTTAGAATGAGTAGTCAAGGGAATAGGTTGCAACGGTTGATAAAATTTTGAGAGTATTACTTCCATTGATTCTACTCTTTTCTCTTCCATGTGTTAAATGTTCTATGACTTTAAAATCCAAGTACAGGGAAGTCATGTGATTGCACAGACCAGAAATTACAAAATTATCTGAAAATTGAAATCTCATCCACTATAAATGTACCTGTATTATGCTGAGAGATAACTTCATAACAGGCATCCATGTTGTTAAGATTCTGTAACATGAACCTAAGAAAGCAATTTCAGATGCTTCAAGTTAATGGAATTTTAAGGGTTCATGAAAATAAATGGAGATATAGTCAGAATTCTGGTAACTAGAAGTTATAATATAAGACCTAATATGGCCAACACTTTAGTGCACATATAGTAGTAACATTCATCGGGTGTCGGGCAGGTGGGAGGGGGGCAGAGGGGATGGGTATATTCAAATGTAATGGGTGCGGTGCACACTGTCTGGGGGATGGACATGCTTGAAGCTCTGACTTGGGTGGGGCAAAGGCAATATATATCACCTAAACATTTGTACTGCCATAATATGCTGAAATAAAAATATTAAAAATTAAAAAAATAAAAATATAAGTACCACGTGGAAAGTCTTCAGAGTAGGGTAAATGAAGCAGAAGAAAGAATCTCAGAGATCGAAGATCACACTTTCCAATTAAATAAGTCAGTCACAGAGATAGAGCAAAGAAATAAGAGAAAAGACCAGAGTCTACAAGAAATGTGAGATTATGTGAAGAAGCCTAATGTGAGA